>CM066994.1:72302870-72595370 GCA_033977485.1 Hydrangea macrophylla
GTGATAATAGTATGATTTCTACGTTTATATATGCTGTTTTTACAATCTGCTGGAGAAGACGTAGTACCAATCGATTGACATAATCTCAATCGATTGACATCAGTTGCATCCCAATCGATTGAATAGGATTTCAATCGATTGACATCCCAATCGATTGAATAGGATTTTCAATCGATTGACATTTTTCCAATCGATTGACATGTTTATCAATCGATTGATATAACTTTTGTCCCAATCGATTGAACCTCTGTTCCAATCGATTGACATGATCAGAACATGATTTCCTTTGCTTATTTATTATATAAGAGGTTTGGTTGTTCGATTTCTGATTCAGAATTTCATTATGCGACTATGGGGTAGACAGGAGTAATGTGACACCAAAGATTTATGGATAATGAATAAAAAGTAATATGAAGACGTGGGTGACGTGTTGTTTATGATATGAATTTGCTGTCTGCTTTCTTTTAATCCGAGTAGTCAGGCCACATTGGGAATTGTCATGTGTCGATGTAGAATGGAACGTAAGTAGGTTTGGTAAGTTCTGGGAATGTTACGTGGATGGACGATTGGTCATGATATGCTCTTAAAAGCGGTGAACCGGACCATGGTTCTTAAAAGCGGTGAGCTGGACCAAGAAGTCTTAAGATAGACTGGATGATCTGTGATATGCTCTTAAAAGCGGTGAACCGGACCATGGTTCTTAAAAGCGGTGAGCTGGGATCACTAGTAGATGACGTTAAGTCGTGGCAATAGATTGATATGCCTTGTTCGAAACGTTATATCCCTTAAATGCGGTGAACAGGACCATTGTTCTTAAAAGCTGGGGACAGACTGACGTGGAGTCCATGACATGCGGTGAGCAGGACCATTGCTCTTAAAAGCGATGGACAGAATGAGGGTGTATCCCTAGAGTTAAACGATTGAGTCTGTTCATGACATCTGAATATGTTGAGTTCGGTAATTGAGTAACAAGACGATAAGGGTTGGTTTACAAGAATGAATAGAGGAACAAGATAATGTTATCTTTATAATAAGATGTTAACTCGTATCTTCATAAGCTCGTGTTTACTTCAGATAATTGGTACCTCGTTAGTTTATGCTCACTCAGCTCTCAGTAAGCTGACGGCCTTTTATTGCCTGGACATTCCCCGTCCAGAATATCCTGCCCCTTATTCTGCAGGTAAGGACCAGTACACTGATGACTATTATCCAGAGGAGGGCCCCACCGATGACGGTTACGCTAGGAAGGATTATCCTTATGCCAGTTGAAGACTGAAGATGTTATAGTTAGATTTCTTTTCGGTTGTTCTGTTAAACCTTTTGTTAAACGGGTACTTGGGCATTTGTTGTCTTCAGACCTGTTGTGATCCTGTGGACCATACTCTGATATTTTGTAATCGTTAGCACTGTGTACTATTTTCAGTTGATTACTGTTGCTTTCTTTTGGACTAGTACTGTGTGGTGTGGATTATTAGTGACTTTCACCTGTCATTCCTTATGGACCCATAAAGGAAATTTATTTTTCTCTATTTATGCTGCTCCGGGGCATGACAATATTTCTCTATACAATTCAAGTGTCTTCTCTAAAATGAGAGAAAATGGGTTTTTTTTTTTTATAGACTTTCATTATCTTAGGGGCTAAGATAAGGGTAGATAGGTCAATTTGGGATGGGTTAGGAATATTCTATGACATCTCTAACTCTCCATGGCACTTCTATGTAATTCCAAGAAACTTGAAAGGCATTTAAGTTGGCTAGAATAAAGGAACATTCTAGAGCATCTTCAAAGCACATGGGAGATTAGTGCCCAACAAAGGGCTTTTTGGGTATTTACTTTGGATTAGGAATATGCCAAGGAATCTCTAACTCTCCAAGTCACATGGGATACTTTCTTTTACTATTTTTCTTTTCTTATATATATATATATATATATGTATAGACACATTCTTCATTTTAAATCTAAATTAATCATATGAGTCACCAAATAGTATCTTTTTCTTCTTTTTTTTTTCTTTTTGAAACTAAAAATATGAGAAACAATGTTATTTTTAGAAAATATCATTATAATATTATTATTATTTAATCTATTCTAGTGAGCTCGAGACAGATGGTCAGTGATTGGCCAAATCTAGGGGTATTAGGAGCAAGGTTTGGGAACTTGAAGCTTTTCAGAAGTCGAAACGATGAACTTGAAGAAAATCGTCGGGACATTATTCATCATTGATTTCTAGAGGTAATCCCCTTAAGTTTAATAGTTCGGTCAAAATTGGGGTGTCTACAGTAACTAATGATGGCAAGCCTCAAAAGACCTTGCAACCACCCATGTTCCAGGTCGGTTCCCTGTGGTCGCTCCCTCAAACAACGCCCGCCTTAACAAAAGCTTGGGGGGTAAGGGGGTACTAGTGTCTAACTCCGGACCAAAATAGGTAATCACACCGGGCATTCAACAGGACACGAGATTAGGTATGTGATGCCACCGTTAGACAGTCCTGAGTACTTGCAATGCCCAGAGAAGTCGAACGGATAGTAACAGGACCAATCCTACACTATAACGGGCAAGACCTTTAAACAGGTCCTTAAAAGACTGAGTGCTTTCTACCAGTACAGTCCTAAATTGTTGCTAAGGCAGGGTTTCCACAGGATGTACAACCAGTCAGGCACATGCAATCACGAATGAGCAAGTACAAAATATTAAAATGTTGATGAAGAAGGACAGCCTCATAGGACCTTTTTTCATTAATTAAAAATATTTACATTGCTAAGGGGCAGTTGTAGTAGCCTCCCCAAAAAAAAGTTAAAGGTATAGGCTGGGGACTAGGAATCGTCCACGACAACCACATCCTCGGTTTCCCCAGCCTCTCCCATCGGGGCAACGTCATCTCCCGAGGCAGAGCCCCCACCCGGGGCAGTACCTTCAGCTGGCCCAGCTCCAGCGGTAGAGCCTTCGGCAGCAGATGGATCAACATCCTAGTAATCCGAGTCAATCCCTTCGTAAGACGAGATGTTCCACTCGGGGTGATCCCGGGCTAGCCTACGCTTCAGATCTTCATAGCCTTGGAAGAATCCGTCATTGAAAGGCCTCCTCCATCGACCCTGCCGCTGTCACCTCAGCCCGGGCCTTTGCCTGAGCTCCCACTACCGCCGTGTCAGCCCGGGCAGCCTCCAGATTAGCCAAGGCGGTTGCTAACTCTGTCTGCACTGCACCAAGGCTTAGGGCCAAGCCCTTAACCTTGTCCTTCTCCACAACCAGGGCAATCTCCTGGCCTCTGAAGCTGCCCGTTCTTGCGACAAGGCAGACTCGACAGCAATGGCCCTCCTGACTAGGGAAGGCAGGAAGGACTCAGCATCGGCAGCCATGCAGCCGATTTGTAACGAAGACAAACTGGTCGGTTATGAAATAGGTTAGACAAACAAATATAATGGTGATGATAAGTGAATAGGGGCAATTATAAGGTGAGAGAGGTTGTACAACCACCCCTGGAACGCCTGAGGAGACATGTTTGCACACATCTCCACCTAGCTGGGGGGAAGGCCCGATCTAACCCTCTCCATGATCTCGGCCGATTCGCCCAGAGGCATACCAGATGGTATATCCGCTCGGGGAGCGGTCTCCACCTCTACCACCACATGGGGAACGATGTCCCTACAGGTTCCGAACGATTTGTCATTCTGTGCCAAATCTGTCTGAGCAGACGTTCACTTCCCAAGGCCTCAGCAGCCGGCCTCTTTCCCCTCTCGGCCACTCGAGCAACTACGGCAGCCTGTCTGGCCTTCAACTGCTCAGATCTCTTTTGGGGGCCATTTCTGCGAAAGAAAAAAAATTATGCCGTTAGCAACCGGCAAAGACAGTAAGGAATACAACAGGAAAAATGGCCAAGGCCAGATGGTCCTGAGCACTTACCAGGAATGATCGGGGAAAATATAGGAGCTTCAACGGGCTCGGCCGGGCTATAGGTGGCAACAAAATCTCTCGTCCAGGTCAACACATTCCAGATATTTGTGGGCAGGCTGGCCAAGTGCCGAATTTGGTTTTGATACTCCTCGGGGATGTTTGGAGGGTTAAGTGACCCCGTTGCAAAGCAAAGCATGAAAATGGTTAACCACATGGTTATTTTCAGAAGCAAAGAAAGGCAAGAGGAAAAGCGTTGGGCGGGCTTACCCCTCAGCTCCCACGCCCAGGAGGTCCTCAACTGGATTCTTGGGGCCCGATCGTAAAGCCTAAGGGTGGACACTTGGAAGAACTTGTTCTTCCACCCCTTGTTGTTGCTCGGACAGTTGACGATGATCTTTCTTCCCTACCAAGCCATAAGGGAGAAGAACCTGACTTTCCTGTGAATGGGGAACCGTCGATGGGCCCACAAAATTTCTTGGAGGGTGATTTCATACCCAAAGACTTAGGGCCAGAAAGAGATTGACTCCATTAGGAACCTCCAACCGTTCAAGGCTAACTGCCCGGGTACAATTCGAGGTATATCAGAATGTCCCGGGCAATGGGGTGGAGGGGTATGCAAAAGCCGATTATGCCATCCTCATAGAGGGTAACGAAGCATGGCTGGTAAAGGTGGGCTCTGCTGGCATTGACGTCTAAGGAGAAGCCATCGGGAATGGCTACCTGTCCCTAATCTGGCTAAGGTCCTGGGAAAGCAAGGCAGAAGGGGTAGACTCACATGTAAACAAAAACTCAGGGTCGGTCCTCCTCGGCGTCTCGTCCCCTGAGTCACACGAAATGGAGGCTACAATCCCCCCCTGGTCTGACCCCTTATCCGACACATGGATTGGGATTCTACCCTCACTGTGATGGTCCGACGGAGTAATCAAAGGAGGATCCAGGCTTGTATTTGGAGTCCCAGACCGAGACTATTCACCCTCCGACCGAGAGGAGGAATCGAAACTGGAGTGGCACATTTCTAGTACTCCTGCGAAGGAAGGGGAAAGCAAGGGATAGCCTTGGTATGGGTCAGGGACTCCTAGTCTGAGGTACAAAGGAGGCAAAGTGACAAACCTAAAGGGCAAAAAGTATAAGGTCCTTAAGGTAAAGTGACACTCGATCAAGACTACCCCGGGGCAACCCGCTCGATTTAATTGTCCTAACATACCATCTGACCTATAGAAGGAGCAAAACCTTAGGAAAAATAAATCCTACTCCCGCACGAGACCTAGTGGATTCGCCCTCTCCAACCTCACGCAAAGAAGAAAAAGAAAGGGGAGAAGGAAGAATGTAATGAATTGAAACTGGGGAGAGAAGACTTATGAGAATTAACACAGAATAAGGGCCCGGGAAGCTCTACCGGGAATTTTTGCTCTCAAAATCGCTCGGCAGTCTTTATCTCTTGACAGCAAGAATGAAAGAAATGGACAAGTGCTCCTTATATATATAGCATCAACGGTCCGGATCAAACCAGATCTAATGGTCACGAGACTTTCCCACCTAAAACGCCTAGCAACTGTCACCTCGGGCACGTGAAGCGTGGCCTCAAAAGTCGCGCGCATTAAATCCGGGACATGATGGCCCGGTTACCACGTAACTATTCGGTTACTCTTACACCGACCTCATCGGATCCTGACCAGGCCAATTACTCTTTGACACGTGTCGGTCACCGGCCCCGAGTTCCCAAGGGTACCGCCCGGTCCAGCCCTCGGGCGACCAAGCGGCGGGTCCCTTCCCGAGTAATGTTCCCGGAGGATTCCCCAGCGGTCTATTGAACGTCGCAGATTTTCAAAGCCTCATCTGATAGAGCAGCACATCAACTTTGAAAATGGGGGGCAGCTGATATGTCCAAAAATATCCAGTCAAAGTCAAATTGCCACATCAGTAGCAGAATGCGAAGTCACTCGAAACAGGGACATGTTACTCAGCCATCCCGGGCTCTCCAGCCCAGAACCGCCCAGTTTGTTAATACCGCTCAAGGTTCGTAATGTTGACAGACTAAGATGGGCGCAACCCGGGCCTGACCCCGTAACTCGCGCTGAACAGTTCCAGCAGTTTCTCAACTCAATCAGAAGACTAATGGAAAGTAGAAGATGTTTCCTAAACCGCTTAGAAAACTTCGCGTGATTTATGCTCATCGAATTGTAATTTGATTAGGCTTCCTAATCTAGAAGATACCTGGTACGGGTGGTCTCTTGCATCTATAAAAGAGGCCACCCACCTCCGTAAGAGGGGATTGCATTCCTGACTTGCAAAAGAGTAGAGCGCAATACTATTATGCATGCACCCGGACGATTTCTGGTAGTACCACCATCCTTGTGGGTTCACCAGAGTCCGTCGGTGATCTGTTAGTAAAAGCGCACCAAGGCACACGTGGACGTTGGTCACCTCATAAACGGGGCTGAACCACATACAAGCTCCTATTGTCCCTCTCTTATAATTATTCTACCAGTTTTTGGCATCATCACAACTCATGAAAACCACTCTCTATCCTAAATTACCCAAATAAGCCCAAACTCAACAGTAGTTGCTCATTCCATAAATAGTCCTGTAATCAGCAAAGTTTCGCTAGTAACCTCATCCGTAACAATCCTAGCCCTCAAACGCTGCTCTATGATTCTCGACCGTGCCAACCTCTCCTCATATATCCCACATGCCTCCTCACCACGATTCACAACCACTTGAAGCTGCAACGCTCGAGCTTCTTGCTGCGCTGTACGGGGCACACCCAGCCTTCTCCACTGACCTGCCGTAGTTACAAGCTCCACCCGAGCTTTCTGAAAGTCCTCACTAGTTACAACAAGTTGTCGCTCGTTAAAATGCCTTCTTCTTCTGGCCTCCACAAATTGTCGCAGTAAGTCCACCATATCCAGATGCTCCGTCAGCCACAACAACCGCAACTTCTGCGTGTTTATATCATGTATATCACCTCTCACTCGTTACATGTAATCGTAAGTGGCATCCCTCAGGTTAGTTCTAGACATCTATAAAATTACGTTACCCAACATCTTACAAGCTAGTAATCTTTCTTGTTGATCCATATATATTAAGCAGGTAAAAGTCTGTGGATAATTTATATATACCTTCTCCAAGTAAGGCACAAGTACTTCCCATACGGGAATGCCTCGCCAGCCACTTTGCGCATCTCTAAATGTCTCTGGTAGCTGTGGAAAACTCGGCCCCGAATTGGACGCCCGCGATGAAGCCGCCATCCCTTGACTCACCTAACGATATAATCATCTCACCAAGTAAGGTATACATACTCCTTTTTATACACTACTTAAAAGCTAACCGTACACTAGTGTGTCGTAACCACATGAGCCTTCCAGCAAATTTTATCCCCACCCCTTTATCTCTGTACGCGCCACGTGTGGGCATATAATGAACATCTTCTTTTTGTTATTTCTTATTTTATCATCTTAGCTGACAGCACACACATAAGACTCAATGAAGTTATTAAAAAGGAAAATAGCCAAAGCATCCACTCGAAACCTTCGCCTAAAGTCTCTCCTCCTCTATCTCCTACCACACACACATACATATCACATATATGGCATACATACATAGATAAAAAAAATACACCGAAAACACAAAAGAATTGTATTATAAATAAAAAGACAATTGTGTTGCAATGGACATACCCGCCATGTTCGGAACAGGATACAAAATAAGATGTAGCACATCTGCCTACCCACACAGAGAAATAACTATCGGAAAGTACGAAGAACAGCCATGTCTTCAGAAGGAAACAAATCTCCAATTTCAAGACTATCCGCATACATTCGGAGGTCGCTAGCCTCAAAAGTACCCAAGGTACTCAAATATGCATGCACCTTAATAGCTGCCCTTTCACAATCCCCACACCTCGACTTCTCTTCTTTCAGTGCAGCCAACCGCCGCTCCAATTCAGACTCTTCCTGTTCTATCTCTACCATCCTACTGTTCACGATCGTCATCTCGGCATTTGCGCATCTCAACCCAGCAGCTACCCTAACTAAGGCCACACGCGACTCCAACAACACACGTCAGAGCCCATAACCTCCCTAAAAGATGCAAGCTCGTTCGCCATGTTATTAAGAAGGCTCACACTCAGATCCTCCACATTAGTAGCAAATAAACTCAAAACTATAGATACAAGCATACTCAAGAAAAAAGACCTCAAACTAGCGGCAACTTTCATGACAGAAGGAGAAAAAGTCTGAAGATAACAACGATATACTATCCCCAACACAGCCTCCTCAGTGGCACGAGTAAGAGCCAGAAAAGGGACATCACCAGGTACTTCCCCTAGAATACTGGCCAAACTCTGAATGGAGAACCCGCCTTCAGAAAAACTCACACGAGATGACGGAACCATAACAAGAGATGACCTAGGAGCTAATGCAGAGGTAATAACACTGCCATTCGCATCGGAAGCTGACCCCAACACTGAATTAGTAGTCCAACCGAAGGACACATGATAAATAGCACTAGAGCCTGACACGCGCCCGCTGATATCAGTCGACTGCAGCTCTAAAGTAGTATCACTACCAGACTGAAAAACTCTAAGCGATATAGTTGCCCTAGCACCACTGGTAGTCGGCCCAAGGACAATATTACCAATAGAAGAAGAACCTGCAAACCTCCCAAAACTGGAATCCGAGAGTGAAAGCCCAATCCCGATGGAACAAGAGCGACCAAAACCACTCAAAGAGATGATAGAACCAAAAACACCTGCAACAGACCAAGACTTGAAGAGTTTATCACTAGTAGCTGCATACGCTCCACGGCCTCTGATCGGGACAGAACAAATCCAAATTATACGCCTTAATTCACATTTGTTAGTACTTTTTTAATCCTATTTTTGTATATTTTTACTTCATTTTCTATTTTCTGTCAGGATTTGGAGAAAAGTAAGGACTCCAAGTTAAATGGGGTGAAAAAATAGAAGAAAAGAAGCAGAAAAAAGCCACCTCGCGGGAAACCCAGGAAATCGCTTGCGCTGCCCGCTTGCGCGACCTCCCAGAATCGCGCTCGTGCGGCCCGCTCGTGCGGCCCGCTCGCGCGACCTGTGTAAAAACCAAATACGTGTATTTCAGTGTACTGAAGACTCTTACATGAACGAAACTGCCTAATTATGTTTGGAAAGCTAAATACAGCAGTTTTAGTACGATTTGGCTTAGGAAAGCTTCCTAAATCCTTCCAAACTCTATATAAATCCTATTCTAAATCAATTTTAGAGTTACACAACATTAGATACATCCATATACAACAAAAACTTCAGCCATTGAAGGGAGGGAAGCAAGGAAAAGAAGAAGAAGACAAGGATTTCCATGACCTCCTCCATTAACTACTTGCCATCTACCGCTTCTATGGATAACTAAACTCAAGATCTAGGGTTTCAATGAAACCCTAGCCAAGTAATAGGGTGTATTTTATGTTTTCATTTTAGTTTTATTATGTATGGATGACAGTTACATGTTCCGAGGATTTTTATAAATAAATCATTCTTTTATTGATTAAATCGTTACTTTCAAAGTTTACTCTTGTCTTAGATCTATTTTGATGGTAGTGTGCTCAATGATCTATGCTTGGTGTGCTTGCTTAGATTATTTACATGTAATGGTGCTTAAATTGAATTGTGCTATCAAGTATCCGAATAGTCCATGCCTAGATTAGACGAATTATACCACAACCCTAGTTTAGTGTGGGATAATTCGTGCTAACCGAAGATGGATTATGTTGGTGCTTGAACCATAGTTATTTTTTTGACAGAGGAATTGGGCTTGTAGCTACAATTCTCCATTATCATCCAACTTAATAAGCTAAAGTAATTCGTAAATACCCTTATTATGAAGCTAGTGGTGGATTTGCAATCCTAGGTTCCTTAAACTTATTATAAAAATAATTGTTTAATTTCTTTCATAATTTAGATTTACTTTTGTTGTTATTAGTTTAATTCAAATTAAATCCAAAATTCATTTTTCTTAATTAATTAAATTTAGGTTTTAAAAATTAAAGTGCGTAGTATTCAATCTCTGTGGGTTCGACCTTTACTTCCACACTGCAAATCTTTTGAAAGTAAAGCATACTTTTATATCTTGATTTTGATGAGATCAGTCTCATCAGAGGTATCGCTCTCCACTCTCTCCAGTCGTTCTTGCCGTCCATCCCATATATTATCTCACACTCCTGATTCTCTCGTGACTCGTCAATCGCCCCATCTTCAACACCATCACACAAAAAAACCTCCCCCACACAGGAATAATGAATCGAAGCAATCCTTGCATCAACCAACACGGAATCCTCCACAGATGAATCATAGAAAGGAATGTCACGAATATCGTCTGACGGAACAGATAACCCCACATCACTATTGCTCTCGGAGTCAATAATCACACACTGGGCAGTATCACCACCACCTCCCTTTTTCCTCTTATTTACCACATGCAGCACAGCCTAAAAAAAAATATAAAAAGGGGTAAAAAAATCATATGTTTTTGTCCCAACAAAATACATATAATAATCCCATTCATTTAAAACAAAAAAAAGGGAAACAAAGCCAGTGCTCACCTTTTTCTTTCTACGAATAGGGCTCCCCTCAGAATTATCAAACTCAGTCAAAGCAAAGCTGCCATCCCATTCAAGGCCATCAACCAAAACAGAGGTCCTCTATAATCGGTCAAAAAATCTAGATTTACCACACCTAGAAGCATCATGAATACGGTTGGCACCGTCTTTACTACTTATCACATGCAACGAGGGATCCGCATTTTATCCGCGATACTGACACCGGCACTTGCATAGGCACGACATCACAATACACATAGAAACTTACCTGAGCATGTCGCCAAAAAGAAGCATACTGGCCTACACAAGAACCAGAAGTCTCCGGCCTAGCCAATAACATAGTGTCTGGGCCCATGCTACTACGCCCCTCATAGCAATCATGCAAACTGATACACTAGAATGACAAGCCTAGAACCACAGTTCCTTGATTAAGGCCGAATTGCCTAAATACCCTATATGGGCGGTATACCATCTCACGAGCTCCACGCTCAGTAAACCCAGGTAAATACATGTGCGTAATAGCGTAAACGACTGCCACCACATTCGCCGCCTCACCACCTAAAGTACTCCTCCCACACTCCGAACCTCAATCCGACAGAACAACGGTGAAGGTAACAACATTATACCGGCAATCTCCATATACGGTCGGAATATAAAAGCAGACTCATCATCAATAACCTGAGCTAGAGGAAACTCAGGTTGCACATCAGAACCCCATCGCTATCCCCAAAACCTAGATGTCCCTCTTGGAGACACCAGGTCCTATTATAGCCACGCCATCTCTTATAAAAAAAATAGCTACAAAAATAATTAGGACATATGTATGGCAATGCCATACCGCCCCACTGAGCGTCGCATATCATGCACCACCATGTCCAATCGTAAATACAGTGAACCCAGAAACATCTGCGCTAACGGGAGGGCTTGCCCACTTAACAAAATCCAGGCTAACCCAAACAAATGCGAGCAAGGACCATCTTCCGGGGGACCTCCAAATATGTATCTTGAACCAACAAGCCAGATAAGTAACAAGACAATGCTTCCTGCCTTCATCAACAAAACTCTTACGATGACTCCGTTTCAGCCCCAGTTGACTATCCTCCCAGAAATACCAAAGAAAAGCACGGTAATCGGTCTTATCCCCATTTGGGGTAGGCCCCTCGAGTTTCTCTTTTCCATCATTCTGAAAATGGGAAGTAAATTGACACGTAAGGGAACCAGCCTCTAATTCACCAACTACCATACTCTCCTCTGCCGAAAGCATATAAGAGCCAAAATCCAAGCCACCAACAATATTCAACACAAACAAAGTAGAGATGTCTTCCAAAGTAGGGGTAAATTCGCCCTAAGCAGCAATAAAGGTATGAGTACCCGAGCACCATCGAGAAATCAGAGTCAATATGTCTCTCTCTTCCAAGGATCGCTCCATATCTCTGAACAAGCAAATAAAATCATAAACTTGTGCATCCTTCAGTACAGCTTCAAAATTCACCAATATATGCTCCATCCACTCATCCCAAGCCTCACACCGAGCAACCCCTGAAACAGCTACAAACTTTAATAGAGAATGAAGATATTCACCTTTCTCCACCCCCAACCGAATAATAGCATGAGCAGGCAGCAAATCAAACCATTGCACTAACCGAATAATAGCATGAGCAGGCAGCAAATCAAACCATTGCACTATCACCATTGGAACATACGCCATCCCTATTAACACTTTCAATAATAGATTGCCAAAAACTCTTACCGGGTACTATATAAGGGGCTCGTTGCCAAAACCTCTCATTAGTCCCCAGAAGCGGCGGATCACCTACTCTATGACCAAGCTCTTGCACCATCACGAAAAAGAATTAATACCCAATAGCAGAATGCTGCAAAATAATACATTTTGATAAGAATCATAAAACTCTGCAACAACGGCAATGAAAGCGCACTGTTAAAAAAAACGACGACGCTGATAAGGTTAGTCAGCTCCAAAACTAATATCTCTCTTTGTATTAGACGTTTGTTATTTATTTATTATAAAAAATAAGGGCACCATTAGCCCACACACACTTTTAGAATCTTAGACTGAAAAAACAGTGGTTGCAAATGACTCAGAGTCATTATTAAAGTTACGTGGATACGGGGTAGAAGACCGTTGGAGTTCGAGGTAGGAGAGTATGTTTTCTTAAAGGTGCCGCCTTCAAATGACATAGCACGCTTTGGTAAGCAGGGTAAGCTCAGTCTGAGGTATGTTGGACCTTACTTGGTTCTTAATTGAGTGGGACCATTAACTTATTGGTTAGAATTGCCAAAAGAGTTGGCGAATGTTCATGATGTATTCCACATAAAATTTTTGTTGGTTTATATTTAGTTGTTACTTTTTTATAACACTGTGACAAGTTTAATACTTGTAACCTAATTCTTTGCAAATATTTAAAAACACAAATTCGGTTAACATCAAATCATAATTGTGCAAAAACCATGACAGGTAAGATGGCGAAGTTTGATAACAATATTTCTGTACTCAATAAGTATGCAGTCCCAGTTTACCACAAAATGTATACAGTCCTTGTCACACCCCAACCCGCCCCCGCGGGCTAGGACACGTGTAACAAAACCAATAAACCAAACAATCATTTTTAACATAAAAAAATAACATTTTAACGTGAGATACTAGGGATAAAATAGCTTTTTATCAAATAAAATAATAAAAAGAAATAAAATTAAGTTTTAAAATCATTGAATGGTACTTGGACAGAGTTCCCCCTATTACAACACCATTTCCCCCTGTTAAACAAGAATTGAAATACCAAAATATCACCCAAAACACTTGGAAAATACTTTAAAAACTTCAATCCACAATTTATATTACAAGGATTTAATAAAAACTAAAACATAAACTTATCTCCAAAATTCAAACACTAGGAATATAACTACTCATCTAAACTCATTTACATATAAATATATTACACACAAAAAAAAAACAATAATCTCGAGCCATCATAGAACCCCCAAAATTCAATGCTTCTCATTGTGATGTTCGTCAGAACCTGCGTGGTCATTAGCCACAAAAATTGATTAAGCTTTCGCTTAGTGAGTACGTGGTGCTAATCATGCAATTAGAGTATTTAATGATTCATAACACCAATTAAATATTCACATCAATATTTAGTCGCAGGCGTGTCAAGTAATCAATCACCATCGTATTGAACCCTGATTCTGGGCCATTCTCACTTTGTCGTCGCTTTAAAAGTGATATCACACACTCTCATGTGACCGTAGTCAATTCGTTGTGGTCGTCACTACCGTCCCCTTTTCTCTGAGGACTGGCGTCCCTTATATACGGGCTAAATAATGGTGATTATCAATTAACACCCTTTGACCCAAATAAGTACATAAGCAACTCAACATGTCAACATGGCAATTTCAACATTTTTTAACATGTTAAATAATAATTAATTACATGCTTTTCTACTTAATCGCAATTAAGCAATTTAAACATTCACTAACAAATAAATAACATTAAATATCCAATTTTTGGATTAGGACACTCACCTCAACGATTAAAACAACAAATTAATAGCCTAAAAGCTGATTCCTAGCAAGACCCAGCTCAAAGAATATTCCAAATGTGATCCTACACATATTTTGGTAAATTAAATGTTACCAACCCTTTTGGGTCACGAAAAATCTATCGTTTAAATTAAAAATAAATTATACTAAAAGGTTAGGCTTACCCCCACGAGTCCTAATATGGCTTCTATTTTAGGAGTGAGTATTGTACAGTGAAGAAACGGCGTCGCGAAGTCAAACGGAACCGTCGTCACTTTTTTTTTCTTCTCTCGCAGACTCTCTGTTACCTTTTTTTTGTTTTGATGTATTCAAGAAGATGACAAAGGGCTTTGAGATGTATATCTCATACCCAATTTCTTTTATTCTCATTTACACCCCCACTACTTTCTAAAGTCTATTATAAAACCCCCTAAACTTTATATTAACTACCAAATGTCTAAGTGGGTATGTGTTTATGTCACTTATGGGTCCTAAAAGTGGTCCCAAATATTTCATTAAATTGCTAATTAACCTACTAGTTATGAATCAAATTCCTATTCACTCTCACATAGGTACCCAAACTGGTACCATAAAAGGTCATCATAAGAAATAAAATATTCAAAACAATTAAACAATTATTCATTTAATCACATAAATGCAACTAAATGCAATTTATCTAATCTGGACCTCCCGTGGGTCCCATTTCACATCTATCCAACTGTGCCCTTCTCGAAGCACTTATCACATCAGGGTAACTGGAACTTACCTAAATATCACATGCAATTAATTATACTAATCAATGCGTGAAAAATAAATATTACTTCCATTTTCTGGGTACGGGTATTACAGTCCTAGTCAGTGTCAGTGAATAAATTTTTTTTTATGGACCGGCCTGGTTTAAAGCCTTCGTCTTTGAGCCGAACAGTTACCTTGAACTGTGGGCATACTATTTGGTCTCTCCGGATTGGATTGTCATCACAGAGTAGCAAAAAAGAATTCGAAAAACAACCAATGCGGTGTGGAATCTTATTTCCCAAAATATCATGCACACCAATTTGGCCTAACCCAAGCACTCCAAACAAAAAAAAAAGAGGAGCTTCGGACCCCCCCTCCCTTTGGACACAAAACAAAAAAGAAAAAACCTTCAGAACTGGCTCCACCCACCGGCTCCCACCCAAATCCCCTAACCTCTGAACCCTTTAACCCCGAAGCCCACCCCCGCCCACCTTCAAAAATCCCCACATCCGGTCCTCCTACCCACCTTCGGACCTTCTCCCATATTCGGTCCCCACATCTTCGGCACCACACCACCCTTTGGAACACCCAAACCCCACCTTCAGAAACCCCTTGAAAAAAAAAAAGACCTTCGGACCCCTTCCCCGAACCCCTTCGGAACACACAACCCACCCCAACCTTTAGAACACCCCTCGGGACAAAAAAAAAAAAAAACCTTCGAAACCCACCTCCCCACCCTCAGTCCCGGACCTTACTCTCTCTCTCTCTCTTAGATATCCCCCCCTCTCTCTCTCGAAAACACTCTCTCTCCCCGGACTAAGTTTCTCTACCACTCTCGGACCACTCCTCTCTCTCTCTCTCTAGTTTTCTCTCTCTTTCCCTTAAACCTCACCTCACCTCACCATACCACTACAACCACCAAACCTCCACCACCACTACCCGAGCCCACCATTATTTCCATGGAACCATCTCCTCTTACAAACCCTAACCCCCAATTTCTTTAACCTCCCCCCCCAAATCAACACATTCTAAACCAAATACAACTATACTTATTCATATATGTGTATACATATACCTATATATATACATGAGAGACAAAGAAGGAAGAAATACCTTGTGAGATCAGCAATGGAGTCTCCACATAAAGCTTGTCTTCAATCTCCCTACCCTTTTTTCTTCTTTTCCTTTTTCCCTTGTTCTCTAAAACCCTTACCTCCTCCAAGATAGAGATACACTGATTTTTGTTACAAAAACAAGAAAGAGTGATTCAAGGTGAAAAGTGCAGGTTCATAGCGTATTACATGGTTCTTTATGCAAACTTTTATCCCCAAAGTCCCTACATTTAGGTGCATTCTAATAATAATGTTCTTTTTATTATGTTAATGCTAAAACATATGTTTATGCGTTGTTTTATAGGTATAAGAATGCATATCAATGAAGTGAAGCTAAAGAAAGTGATTCTGGTGATGAGAACAACAAAAGTAGCTGAGAAAACGTCATTTTTTACAATGAAGACTTCAGATTTGGAATATTTTTCTAAAAATAAAAAATGTAGATCTTTGAGTTATGGTCGCGTGGCCGTAAACGGGAGATAAATCTGAGGTCCGAGTGAAAAGTTATGGCCATTCTCCCATCGGTGTGCAGAGCTGTCAAAATTAGAGGAGTTCAAGCCCTTGAGCAGAGTTCAATCGATTGAGAGTTCGATCGATCGAACTAAGCTCGATCGATCAAACTTTATTTTCATCCAAAAGTTGTGTAAACTCTGCAGGAACCCTATATATAAGTCGTTTTGACGCCAGACAAAGGGAGGACGCTCCAGAACGCAGAAAACAACAGTTTAGGATAGTTTTAGGGTTAGATTACGAGTAGATTAGGTTAGATTCATCTTTTTCTTCCTCTTTTTCATTAATATATTGAAGATTATTGAAGATTCAAGTAGATTTCATGTTTATTTCAAGTTTATTTCAGATTATATCCAGGTCTTTCTTTTCAATCCTTGTTATTTGATTGTTATTAGTTTATATGCTATGATTACTTTAGGTTACTGCTTCTGCACTTGTTTTATTATGTTTCTTTAGTTTAGATGTTGGGAATATGTGATGAAACATTGATTCCCAACCTCTTCCATGCAATCTTTAGAAATCTTGGGCTCGATCGATCAAAGATATTTCGATCGATCGAACCAGAGCCATAGTCAAGCGATCGAAGACATTTCGATCGATTGAAGGATGACGCTGTCCGATCGATCGAGAGTGCTTCGATCGATCGAACATGTTAATTCTTGAGATGATTCTTTTAAGTATTCCATGACTTTTTGTTTTAGAAATCTATCATCAAATTGTCCCTATAAGCTCAGTTTGTCACAACAGTTTTTAGAACTTGAAGCCTTAAGGCTATTTTCTTCAATGACTTTTGAAAACTACTTTGAATGCTAACACCATTTAGAGTGCAAGTAATAAACATTGTTTTAAACCGTCTTCCAAGTATTTTAAATCACTTATGATGATATAGTCCCGGTCATGAAAGGGCTGAAGAGGGATGAACTCCATAGAACATTAATGAATATGCATGGTAGATGGTTATGATCAATGTGGATTCACGTGTTTCCAACGCTTTTAATTTATTAATTTAATTAGTTATGTTTCTATATGTTTAGTTTATTATTTAGTTTAATTTAATTGATTAGGATTCATTAGAACCTCCACCCGTATATTGAAATTTTTCTTTTCTTTAGGTTGTAACTTAATATATATTCTTCCTATTCCTTCCCTGTGGGATCGACCTGAACTTCCAGTACTATATTACTTGCACGATCACCTACACTTAGGTGTTGCACAAGAGCGCACAACTTTTTAGTCGTGTTAAGTTTTTGGCGCCGTTGCCGGGGAAGGCAACTAGGTTAGGATTTTACTAAGTAAGTTCCATTTTTTCTTTTTCTTAAAAAAAATAAATAAATAAAAATTTAAAAAAATAAAAAATAAAAAAAAAAGTACAAATAAAAATTATTGAACTTTTTCTCTCACAATGATAAAAATAAAAATAAATACATAAATAATAGTTATAGTAAATATGTAAATAAAATTCCTATTGTTTAAAAATTTTGAGTGAATATGTCTTATCCATTTTATCCTCCATACAACACAAACACCACGTATAGATACACCTTCGATAATGAAAACTATCCCCCAAGTTGGCAAGCACCCATATATGACGCAGATTATCAACCTGAGTGCTACCAAACACCACAATGGGGAAATGATAGTGGTAGTCCCCCATATTATCAAACGTATCAAGAACCTCCACATGAAGAGTTCTATCAACCGCAATGGGACGATAACCAAAATATTAATGTAGGATATAGTAGTAGTTCCCACGATTACCAAACGCACCAAGACTTTCCCTTTGGCGAGTCTTGTCCACAAACACATTATGGGAATTACTACCAACAACAATGGGGCGAAACTTCATATGGTAATAATGAGGAGAATAATCAAGTTGAGGATAATGGTATGTTAACATTGCTGCTTAGTGAAATGAAAAGGCTAGATAGTTCACTTGATAAATTAGAAACTAGATATCAACATGCATATGCTAGCCAACCTTTAGAAGACTATACCAATCCTTCAACACTACAACCTAAATTTCAAGACACTAATAATGTGTTGGAGGATAATGACGAGTGTATAATAATGTCTGAACTCCAAAACAAACCATTGAGCATGAAGTTGTAGAACCATCTTTTCCTCAATATGCAACCCCAGACATCATCTCCGTCACTGCCTTGATAAAGTTGCACAATCTATTTGTCCAGGGCACCTCTATAGATGACATATATAGTGAGGAGAGTTACAAGGATGAGAATGAGGTTATAAAAGATGATGAGAGTTTAGGTGATTACACGCAACTAGGAAAGGAGGAGTTCCCTGTTGACTCTCTCCCTAACTTTAATAGTGACCCTAGGGAGGACATACTTGAAAAATCTAAATCCGATTTAGATTCATGTGATATTCATGAACCCTCACCTCTTTCGGCCGAAGAGGTGGTGTCACCAAGTTACCCATCACCTATCCTCTCTATCAATCAAACCTCTCATCGTGAGCTTGAAAGTCATGTGTACCCCATTTTTGAACAAAAAGAGTGTGTTATGGAAGAGAATGGTAAGGATTCTAGCATATGCACTGTACAAAATTTTATATTTTAAAATTCTGTGAGAGAAGACTTGGAAAATATTGAGCCCACATTAGATGATCTTAAACTTCAACAAGAAGCTAGTAATCTTCTAGACTGCTTGACCTTCTTGAGTAATAATGATATTGAGGCTCAAATAAATAGCTTTATCCATGTCCAGTCCAAAACTATGTGCATAGAACAGAAATTAAATTCCTATGATTATATTTTCATAGATTCTGTTCTAGAACAAGAGGAGGGTACCTGCCCCTTTTATCGGACCATGCATGGCCTCCCCCTATTTTTAGTATTAAAATAGAGGCCATTATACGAAATACCAACACCAAAGATCGTTTCTTGCGTATAATTCCTAAAACGTATGGTATACCTCTTATAATTGTCTCCACTAAATTTAGAGGCCATAGGTTTTGCATCATCTCCTCTGACCTTGAGCCTGACATTACTTGTGGGGAGTTGCATATTTATGAGGATCCCTACATTCTTTTTACTATTAAATTATTTCATTGGAAAGATCCTCAAAAATTTTGGTTATTACTTTATGATAAAAATCTTGATTAACCGAGGTTATTTACTGAGTAGTTGTATTATATTCTGTATTTTTCCTTGTTGCTACTAATGATTTTGCAGGTAACTTAATAAAGAAATAAAAGCAAATAAAAAAAATTGCATATTAACGCCTCGAGGTAACATCCTTCCTTCTTTCACTTTACTTTATATGTCCATGTGCTTAATTTAGAACATTGGGGACAATGCTTAGTTTTAGTTGGGGGGAGTGAGTCATTGAATGCCTCATATCTTGTTTTTGTGCTTTAATGTCAATATACCTGCATAGCAACATGACTCAGTTAATTAAAATTTACAAAATTTACAAAATTTTTAATTATTAAAAAGATAATAAAATGGTTCTTGTATTTCTCTCTTAGTTAATGTAGTTAGTTATAATGCATTAGTGTTATTTTCTGTATGTTATCAGTATTTGATACACTATGATAGTTTGTTTACTATCTTAGTTATAGTATATTTTATGCTTTTTAATCTTCAAACAACTTTGAGCACATTGTGACAAACTTGTACTTAGCTAAAATGGATTAGTAAGCATAGCTTAGGTGGCTTGAGAGACTATAGTGGAGACTAATAACCCAAGTGAGCTTTTGTGCCATTCTTTTATTTTTAAGGGTTTTATAAATTACTCTTACTTTTTGAAAAGTGTTGTAATTCGTTGAAAGTCTCAATTTTCTTCATTTTGACTGATCACTAGAAGAGAACGTTCAGGATTTACCAACTCTATAACTCTTGAATTTACTGAAATGAATAATCCAATGAACTTAGAGAATGATTTAGGCCATCTTTTGACAATACACGTATAATACAGCCTTGGCCTACCTATATGCTGTTTCTTTACTTCACCTCTTGAGTCTTATCATAATTGCCTTGTCGTTACAATCCTAAAATCTGTGTCCAACTCCCAAAGACAAGTTTGAGCTTCTTTTCTCTACCTAGGAGTGATTGGGATGTATTATCTTGACAAGAAGTTTAGTTGTGTGAATAAGGGAAAGTTGGCAACGAAAAACATGATGAAAAAAAAAGAAAAGAAAAAAAGAAAAGAAAAGAACAGCATAAAAAAAATGCCGATGGTTGTTACAAAAGAAAAAAATAATAATAAAAAGAAGAGTGTGAAAAAAAAAAGAAAAAAAAAAGACAAGAGGGGGAT
The DNA here is from genome assembly GCA_033977485.1 of Hydrangea macrophylla. Classification (NCBI taxonomy): domain Eukaryota; kingdom Viridiplantae; phylum Streptophyta; class Magnoliopsida; order Cornales; family Hydrangeaceae; genus Hydrangea; species Hydrangea macrophylla. Next base: position 72,323,521 of record CM066994.1, read on the forward strand.
TGGAGATGTGGGAAGTTTGACATTCCAATCACATCCTTGAACCCAATTGAAAATCACAAGCCTCTTTCTTCTAAACCAAACATCTCTTTTTCAAAGTCCTGATGATTTTAAGTAAATTGGATTTGAAGTTAAGGTAATGAGAGAGTTCTCCACGGTATCTCGCTCTTCTAGTGAAAAGTATCCTTTCATGAGACTTTGTGCACTCTAAAATTTCTGTTTTTCAATTTAGATATGAGAAGCATTTGTTTTCATTTACATTTACTCTTTATAGCTTCCATATCATGAGTGATAAATATTACACCTAATTCAGAGTGATTTCATTTTGAGAGTGTAATCCCGATGAGAGTTGAGTCAAAATGAACGTCTTGATAGTGTCTTGGGTTGTGCAAGCTTTGAAATTAATGTTTTGTATTTTGGTTGTCCATTCACACACACACTTGAAGATTAATAGGTATGGAATATTCTAATGATTTTGATAGTAGACTAACTGTAATGTGTGTGTTGCATGGCTATGGCATACTAGAGAGTTTCATGAGATTGTTGAGCTTAACTACATTGGTAAATGAGAGAAAAAATTTCTTGAAAACATATAAACGAGAAATATTACCATAAAGATGAATTTTGTGGGTAAATTCACTGCAAATAGGGGTGGGCATTCGGTCGGTTCGGTTCGGTTTGGACCAATTCGGTTCAGTTTGGGTTCGGTTCGGTTTGGGAAACTGCCAACTGTTAACTGACTGAAATGTTATTCGGTTGATTCAGTTCGGTTAACTGAATTACAAATTCGGTTCGGTTTTGAAATTCGGTTAACCGAAATAGTTAAAAACCAAAAAAAAAAAAAAAACCAAAAAACACTGCGCCAACTGCCAAGCTGCCATTTCGGCATTTCCCATTTGCCAAATTGCCAATGTCAACACAGTCACTGTGAACGGAGGGTACCTACTACTTGTTTTAAAGACTGTTATGGACTTATAAGTTATAACTTATTCAGTTATTATTAACATTAAATAATAAATATAATATGATAATAGTATATCAAATTCCCAAATGCCAATAATACAAAACATATGTACGTACTAACATACATAAAAAATAAAAAAATAAAAAATAAACAAAATCAAACCAATGTGGCAATGTCCATGAATGATGAAAACATCCAAATGAAATGTATCCAACACTAACAGGTTTACAGGACCAACATCACACAGTCTACCAAATGTCAACAATATAAAACATAAACACATAAAATAAAATAAAATAAAAACAACCAAACTAATGTCCTGAAAACATCCAAATGTATCCAATATTACAAACTTACAAAGTCTTCCATATGTGAAAATAGAAAAAGTCAAATTAATACAAAGTCTTAAGAGTACGAAACCGAAAGCCTCAAGTCCACAAATAGTCAAATACCAATGAACCACCCTTTGCATTGAAGATTGTCAAAGATCAAAGCTCTACAATGTTGATGTCATTTGCAAGCTTCAACAAATCTACAAGTAGAAAAGGTTGGTAATAGTCACAACACATTTTAACATTTAAAAGAAAAAACTAAAAAGTAAAAACTCACAAGTCATGAGTAAGTTATGTACCAACTAAAAAAAATGTAAAACACAAAAATTTGTTTACCTTCCTCAATCTTCTCAAGATTATCCAAATCCTCCTCAACACTAACAGGGCAAGATTTGGGACACAACCAATCTTGAGCACATATAATGGCTTGTACTATCCTTGGAGTCAAGGAGCTCCTAAATGCATCAAGAACACGCCCTCCAGTACTAAATGCGGACTCGGAAGCCACTGTAGCGATAGGAACTGCCAACACATCACGGGCCATCTGTGCAAGAATAGGAAATCGGGGTGAATTGACCTTCCACCACTTCAAAATATCAAAGTCATCATCATCATCTTCGGCATCCTCACCAAGATACCTATCCAATTCTGATTTAGCGTCCATATTCCCACTTTCAGATTTATACTTCTTGTACTCATTCTTGATATTAGCTCTCCTCCTATTTTCTGGCTCCACATTAGATCGGATAGTTGATTTTTGGGAAGAGGTAGATGTAGTGGATTGGGGTGTATTAAACCTCTTATACTCATTAAACATATTATATGTTCCATCTTTCTCCAACTTTCCCATGGCTACTCCCACATCTTCCCTATACATTGTGACAATGGCAAACTCAACAAATGCTAACTTATGACGAGGATCCAATACCATAGCAATGAAAATTAACAAGTTCATCTTTTTCGGATCTCCCCAATACTTGTCATACTTGGCCTTCATCTTTGTTGCCATGAAACTCAATTCATAATCATCACTACATTGCAACTCTTTCAACAAACAGTCAACCTCACTAATTTCGGTGAGGAACAAATTGGATGTGACATATAAAGAGCCAGAAATCCTCAAAGTTAGGTGATAAAAGTGTTCTAAAAACTTTACTAGACGCCTAACATTAGACCAATCTTCCTCACTTGGCACCCCTTTTCCATCATTATCCAAAAGATCAGATTTATAACTTGAGTCTTGCATGCTATATCTCTCAAAGGCCCTCTCAAACTTAGCTGCTGTATCTAACATTAAATATGTGGAGTTCCACCTAGTGGGAACATCAAGGCATAATAATTTCCTACTCTCAATTTTTTCAAATTCAACACACTCTTTAAATCTTCTTAGTCTAGCAGGTGATTGCCGTATAAATCTCACTGCCCCCCGAACTCGAGCAACTGACTCACCGACTTCTTTAACCCCATCAACAACCACAAGGTTTATAATGTGTGCTACGCACCTCATGTGGAGATGCTTGCCACCTAAAACATTTGTACCCCAAGTTTCAAACCTCCTCCTCAAGTATGAAATTGCCACATCATTAGAACTAGCATTATCAACAGTAATTGCTAGTACTTTATCAATACCCCACTCAAGTAAGCATTTCTCCAATACCATACCAATGTCCTCACCTTTATGACTTTTAATTGGACAAAAATTCAAGATCTTTTTAGTCAAAGTCCAGTTATTATCAACAAAGTGTGCTGTGAGAACCATATAGTTAATTCTTTGCAAAGATGTCCAAGTGTCTGTGGTAAGACAAACTCTCCTATTCATTTCCTTTAATACATTTTTCAATTTGGGCTTCTCTTGCAAATAGAGATCATAACAATCTCTGCTGATAGTCCTACGTGACGGAACACGGAAGTCGGGGGGTAACGCAACTGAGATAAATTGTTTAAACCCGGGCCGGTCAACAAAACTAAATGGGAGCTCATCAGTAATTAACATCTGATCTAGTGCCTTCCTAACAACCTCAGACTCAAATCTCCAAGTGCCTAGTGTATTTTCACTACCTCCTGTTTGTTGATACCCAGTAAGCTTTGTTTGGTTAAGATCATGGTTATATGGGTTAGCCTTACAACTTGTCATATGATTTTTCATTGTAGTAGTCCCACAAGTTTTTGGATCAGCCGCATAGGGTTTATCACAATATTTACACTTCGCTTTCTTCATCCCCTTGTCATCAATGAACCTAGTAAAATGATCCCAAATCACTGACCTAGGCTTCATGGATTTCCTTTTTTTGTTACTCGAATTGGCTTCATTAGTGTCAACTTCATGTGCATTTTCAATGTGCTCACTCTCACAGTCACTTCCACCCGACAATGACATAGTGTAAAACAGTATGAACTATGAAGTATGAGAGTTGATAAAGCCAGTAGGAAGTAGGCACTAGGCAGAACTAGAAGCTGTGAAAATGCATATAAAAAGAAATACAATAATTAAAGAAAGAAAATTAAGTTTGTTTTAGATGTCGCTAACTTAGCCACTTAGAAGCTGTGAAAATGCATAGCACTATAGCAACATATGAAAATAAATACAAGAATTAAAGACAGAAAATTAAGTTTGTTTTAGATGTCGCTAACTTAGCCACTTAGAAGCTATGAAATTGCATAGCACTATAGTAGCATATGAAAAGAAATGCAAGAATTAAAGACAGAAAAATAAGTTTGTTTTAGATGTCGCTAACTTAGCCACTTAGAAGCTGTGAAATTGCATAGCACTATAGCAGCATATGAAAAGAAATACAAGAATTAAAGACAGAAAATTAAGTTTCTTTTAGATGTCGCTAACTTAGTCACTTAGAAGCTGTGAAAATGCATAGCACTATAGCAGCATATGAAAAGAAATACAAGAATTAAAGACAGAAAATTAAGTTTCTTTTTGATGTCGCTAACTTAGTCACTTAGAAGCTGTGAAAATGCATAGCACTATAGCAGCATATGAAAAAAAATACAAGAATTAAAGACAGAAAATTAAGTTTCTTTTAGATGTCGCTAACTTAGTCACTTAGAAGCTGTGAAAATGCATAGCACTATAGCAGCATATGAAAAGAAATACAAGAATTAAAGACAGAAAATTAAGTTTCTTTTAGATGTCGCTAACTTAGTCACTTAGAAGCTGTGAAAATGCATAGCACTATAGCAGCATATGAAAAGAAATACAAGAATTAAAGACAGAAAATTAAGTTTGTTTTAGATGTCCCTAACTTAGGCTAGCCACTTAGAAGCTGTGAAAATGCATAACACTATTAGCAGCATATGAAAAGATATACAAGATTCAAGAATTAAAGAAAGAAAAATAAGTTTGTTTCATATGTTGCTATAGATGAGATGAAAAGTCTATAGATGAGAATCATGAGATGAGTGGTTCAAACTTCAAAGTTCAAACCATTGATTTAACATGCAAGTATGTAACAGCATTTATAATATATGATAAAGAACAATTAAAATTAGTTACCTACTTGCCTTTAAGTCTGAGAGTTTGAGAATTTGAGATTAGGGATTTGAGTCATCTGACTTCTTAGAATAATATGAGATTGTTGAATGTTGATAACTTGATAGTCTTGATACAAATCTGAAATCTCAACAAAAAGAAATTCCTACAAAAACCCAACATCAAATGAAATATGAGATTGTAGATACAAAAACCCCTAGGACTCTAGGAGAGAGACCATGATGATCATCTAGAGATTTATATATATATATAGAGAGAGACTGAGAGAGAGAGGACCTGGTGAGTCGGTGACTGGTGTGGTCCAACGTGTGGATCCGTGGGAGTAGGGACTAGGGAGTGTGAGTTCGGCACCGGCGACTAGCCGCTGGTGTGACTCCCTCACTGGGCTCTGAGATCGGCGTCGGCGGCTGGCCGTTGATGTGGAGACTAGTGAGTAGTGAAGCTGTGAACTTGTGAAGTGTGAAGATCCGAAGAGGAAGAGCCGAAGAGGACCAACTCCAAGAGGTGTGCGGCGGCGCCCTGAGCCCTCTCCTCAGATGAGATCTAAAATGAAAGAAATTGAAATAGGGTTAACTAAAAGTAAACATATGAAGTTTTATTTTATATGCCCTAATATTCTTCTCGTTCTCGGTACCATATATATTAATATATATTATTTATACAATTCGGTTTTCGGTTCGGTTCGGTTTCCATGAGTGGTACCGAAAACCGAACCGATCTAGTTAATATAGTTCGGTTTCGGCCCGAATACAATTTAGTTCGGGTTGTAACCAAACGAATTGGCTATTTTTGTTCGGTTCGGTTAAAAATTTCGGTTGACTGAACTGTTTGCCCACCCTTAACTGCAAACTCTCATGAGACCACACTCGTCCACTAGGGGGAACCTAGTGGTTTAAAGGCTTGTTGCATAAGCTAAATGCAATCGCGATTCCTGCGAAAGTGATTTAGGATTTTTACTTTATTTTGTTTTCAATTTTTAGAGTTTAAATAAACATTGTTGTAGTTCGCTTCATTGCTAGGGACTAGCAACGAGCTAGTTGGGGGGTGTGATTCGAGGTGAAAAGTGCAGGTTCATAGCATATTACATAGTTCTTTATGCATACTTTTATCCCCAAAGTTCCTACATTTAGGTGCATTCTAATAACAATGTTCTTTTTATTATGTTAATGCTAAAACATATGTTTATGCGTTATTTTATAGGTATTAGAATGCAAATCAATGAAGTGGAGCTAAAGAAAGTGATTCTGGTGATGAGAACAACAGAAGCAGCTGAGAAAACGTCATTTTTTACAGTGAAGACTTCAGATTTGGAATATTTTTCTAGAAATAAAAATGTAGATCTTTGAGTTATGGTCGCATGGCCACAAACTAGAGGTCAATCCAAGGTCCGAGTGAAAAGTTATGGCCATTCTCTCATCGGTGTGCAGAGCTGTCAAAATTAGAGGAGTTCAAGCCCTTGAGTAGAGTTCAATCGATTGAGAGTTCGATCGATCAAACTAAGCTCGATCGATCAAACTTTATTTTCATCCAAAAGTTGCGTAAACTCTGCAGGAACCCTATATATAAGTCGTTTTGACGCCAGACGAAGGGAGGACGCTCCAGAACGCAGAAAACAGCAGTTTAGGGTAGTTTTAGGGTTAGATTAGGAGTAGATTAGGTTAGATTCATCTTTTTCTTCCTCTTTTTCATTAATATATTGAAGATTATTGAAGAATCAAGTAGATTTCATGTTTATTTCATATTATATCCAGGTCTTTCTTTTTAATCCTTGTTATTTGATTGCTATTAGTTTATATGCTATGATTACTTTAGGTTACTGTTTCTGCACTAGTTTTATTATGTTTCTGTAGTTTAGACGTTGGGACTATGTGATGAAACATTGATTCCCAACCTCTGCCATGCAATCTTTAGAAACCTTGGGCTCGATCGATCGAAGGTATTTCGATCGATCGAACCAGAGCCATAGTCAAGCGATCGAAGACATTTCGATCGATTGAAGGATGACGCTGTCCGATCGATCGAGAGTGCTTCGATCGATCGAACATGTTAATTCTTGAGATGATTCTTTTAAGTATTCCATGACTTTTTGTTTTAAAAATCTGTCATCAAATTGTCCCTATAAGCTCAGTTTGTCACAACAGTTTTTAGAACTTGAAGCCTTAAGGCTCTTTTCTTCAATGACTTTTGAAAACCACTTTGAATGCTAACACCATTTAGAGTGCAAGTAATAAATATTGTTTTAAACTGTCTTCCAAGTATTTTAAATCACTTATGATGATATAGTCCCGGTCATGAAAGGGCTATTGATTATATATCTTTAGAAAAATACGGAATACTGAAGAGGGATGAACTCCATAGAACATTAATGAATATGCATGGTAGATGATTATGATCAATGTGGATTCACGTGTTTCCAACACTTTTAATTTATTAATTTAATTAGTTATGTTTCTATATGTTTAGTTTATTATTTAGTTTAATTTAATTGATTAGGATTCATTAGAACCTCTACCCGTATATTGATATTTTTCTTTTCTTTAGGTTGTAACTTAGTATATATTCTTCCTATTCCTTCCCTGTGGGATCGACTTGAACTTCCAGTACTATATTACTTGCACGATCACTTACACTTGGGTGTTGCACAAGAGCGCACAACTTTTTAGTCGTGTCAAAGAGCTCCCACTTAAACCATCCAACCTTATTCGGCCATTGCCCAGTATTTAAATCACTGTCTTCTGATCACTAGTTCCCTCACTCACATCACCAGTACAACAAAATCTCTACCAAATTTTTAAATATACCTGAAAGCTAATTAAGAACACAAAATATAACTTCATATGTCAAATGGTCTCTATCCCTTGGTTATTACCCTCTCTACAATACACCCATAACTTCAAAAAAAAAAATAATACAAAAGCCCAGCAGAACAATGTTCAAAGGATAATAATTCCCACACTGTTCAAAGACGCTCAAGGCAAGCGGATTCCAAGTAATTCAAAACAAAGCCTCCATTACATTCATTAATTCACCAACAGTGGACAACACTGCCACTGCTCGAAGCTAAAAAAAAAAGAGAAAATATATATATATATATATATTGCCAGCAACATATCCATCTCTAACAGAATTAGCGGCAATGAACAACGCACTATTGAATAATGGACGCCATTGCTCAGACAATAAAGGGAGGAAACACCCAGTTAAAAAAAAAATATATATATATATATCACCTAATATCAGTAAAAAATGATAGACACATACATTACTACTACACTCCACGGTTGCAACCACAACTAAAGGCCTTGCTAACCAAAAAGACTGGTATCCAGCTTATAATTCAAATGTAAGCCAAGGTCAGGAATAGACTGTTCAACTACAGACACCTCCGCTTAGCAGCATCAAAACGTACATTAGCATTTGCATATTCCTCTTTCAACTCCAAAAAAGGCCTATGTTCAGCTTCATACATCTCTATAAATTCCACCGTGTTCGGATCTAGGGAGCCAACCCGCTTACCACCGCCCACTATACTATTATATCGCCCCATAGTCCGTGCACACTCTGTGACAGAATTCTCTAACTCCAAATAAGAATTGAAAGCAGCTCGTCGTACCAACATCAGTTCAAACAGGTCAAATTTGTGCTATATCTCCTCTACATGGGAGCACAACCAGTGGACTGACAGTCTATCCCGTATCAGATTCCGCACTTGCTCTAACAAATTAGCAAAAAAATAAAATGAAATAATCCGCCTCCTCTAACATTGTCTTACGCAAATGACGCAAAATACGGCAAAGATGTCTAAATAAATCGAATTTTGATTTAGCACCAATTCGATAAAAAATGAACGAAAGTATCAGGATAGTGGTGATAAACTTGCTCTAGACTATCAACAAACTTCTGATCTATCCTCACACTCTCTAACCATCCTCTACATCTCCAAACGACTCCGGAAGTGGTAAACCACATGATAAACCACTAGAGGACCCAGTGCCGGACATCTCCAAACACAAATGAATCATACCACAATCACACACTAAACAAAAAAGGGGGCTATAGAAACTAGAGCTTGTAAAGACTCCACATCAAACCCAATGAAAACGAGAAGAAGCCAACCTATATAAAGACTTTGTTAAAGTAGACAAACGATAAAGACCACACCTACTGTACTACTATAGAGGACAATATAGACCTCTCAGGACAGCTAGAATATCGCCCTCTAAAGGCAAAATCCTAGAAACACCTCTACTAGGGGCACACTCCCCAATATTTGCAACGAGAATGCGATGTCTTTCTATTTCATTGTCTTTTTATTTCATTTCCCTAACTACGAAAAATCTCTCCAAGGGGGCACACTCCCCAGCGATTTGCAAGGCACACTCCACAACACGTGTAGCATGACTACCACACTCTCCTCAAAAATGGGTTATGCATTATACTCCCACTTCTCCACCTAACCATGCTCCCCACCGCTTTACCTCACCAAGGCTATACGAGTACAAACTCCGACCACCATTCCCAATAGCTCTCCACAAAAATGGAAATGATAAAAAATATAATAATAACAAAAAAAAAATGTCAGAATCACCAATCACAAGTACAAGGAGAGGAGAGAAAGTCCGATTCTCATTACAGACCCAATACATACACCAATACATAACAAGTATAAACATATGTGTCTCGTACAGACCCAATACATACATTAAAAGGGATACACATGATTTTACTAGGATCAGATTTAGAACGAGGAACAAAGTTGGGATCACTATGTCACTATCGATGGTTATTTAATTCAAAATCTTACATTGAGAACATGTACAACCATTTTGCATCCGGCCAAGGCCTCCTAAAAACAAAAATCCCAGGTCGTTATAGCCTAGTACCTTTGCGAAAAGAGGGCTCACAACGCAAAAGGGCAGAAACATTAGTTATCACCAACTCATCCCAAGGTCACAATCTTCATCCTTTAAACACGGGGAGAGAAGTAAAAAGCAGTCACTCGTCCCAAGCACCACAAAGAAGCATAGCACCTGGATAGAACATACAATGCCTAATAAGGCATGTGCACTGGTAGAAAGGATCTCTCCCCATTTTTGCACTAGTAGAAAAGATCCGTGGAAATATTCTAGGTAAAACTTATAGCCACACTCCATGCACAAGCTTTGTACAAGTCATGGCGGAGGTCCTAAGAAGTTTTGAACCTACACCGTCGCCAAAACACTCTGGCCTCACATGGTAATAATCCATATAAGGAGCTCTCAAAAACCTAGAGCATGTTTCACACTTTCAAAGAGTAAGAAAGAAAGTGTACCTTGAAGAGTTGGATGTATGGATTCTCCAAAGCCCCTTTTTATAGCTGTTATCCCAGAATAATGCACAATAGCAACAATGGATATGCACATCAAGTAATACTAATATTTACTAGACCAATCTACTAACCAGATTCGCCATCAAAAACCTCACCAAAAAGATAGTACTATTTGCAAAAGTTGAGACGTCCATAAAACTGGCAACAAAGTCACCAGAACACTAGTACCACCCGCAAAAGATGAGATGTCCATTCATTACCAGAAAAATAATCTCAAAAAGATATGCAAGGATGATGCCCGCATCCTAGCCGCTTTACACCTAGAATACGGACAGGGGGGCTAATGTAGGTAATAGTTGACGACTCATACACTTTGACCAATACACATCACCAACGACTCCACGTGTAATAACATCACCACTGATTATGGACTCCACATGGGATCCAACAATAACCATCGCTACCCTACTCCAGAATGCCCACCAACAGGGCCCTCCCGCAGAGTTCACCATGAAACTCCATGACTGAAAAAGACCTCATTTCAGATAAGCCCATTTGTCGAAGCCTATCATTTCCAAAGCCTACGAAGCCCATTTATGAAGCTCACCACTTCCGAAGGCTCACCTCATGGGGCCCACCTCGTGGAGCCCACTATAAAATTCCAGGACTGCGAAGCTCACTTCAAATACACACACTTACCTCTCGGACATCCACCCTTGGTCCGGAAGCAATACCAAAGGGTGGTCAAGTCTGCTGGGATTTCAAAAACTCATGACCAGGTGACTAGAGTTGAAGGTATCTCCCTAACCTGCGCCTCATGGGTAAGATTAGGGTTGATCTCAAAGAGAGAGAAAGAGACACGTGACTTTCACATGTGCCTTACCCCAGCCAACCCCATGACCAATAAGCGAAGCCCATCACTGCAAAGTTGGTCCAAACCTTTGACCATCTGAGCTTAGTCATTTCAAGATTGCTTAATGGACTGCACCAATAGAAAATACTTTGGTTCCCTCCCTCGCTAAAATCATCTGTACGCCTCGGCACTCACCCTCGCTTAACCTCTTGAAGCCAATAGCAAAAGCCTTGGTACCCCCACTCGCTTAAACCTCTACACCAGTAGCATTTTCTTCCCCCTCTTGACCAACCAATGGTATTGGTACACCACTAAATGACAACATCTCCCTCTCACTTGTGTTTTCTAGCTCAATATATCACTTCATGTACATCCCATTTAATGACCCCAACCACCTTAAACAAGAGCATTTAAGTCACCCACCTACCTTAAACAAATAGCCCAGTAAGAGGATGCCAACTCGACTTTGCTCTATCATGTCAAAGTTTTGCAACTATGTCACGGCCTCAAGTATAAGTAAGTAGCTTCATTTACTACACCCAACAACCCAACCTAACTTAGTCTTGCGCTAAAGCAAGGGATTAATGTTATTCCTACTTCCACCCACTTACAAAACATTCCTATTGTCTCGAGCGCAACAATATCCTTTGTCTCACAACACCTTTCACCAGACATTACCCTTCGACTTATTTGACCCTCCGTCTTATAATACCCTTCATTTTCATCATTACCATTCACCCCACCAAGACCCTTCGGTCTTACTATAGCCTTCGTCTCACCCCATCCTTCGTTCTACTCCAATATTCACCCATCACCCTTTGACAAGATACATACTGCTTTCTTTCTCTCTCTCTCTCTCTCTCTCTCTCTCTCTCTCTTATCTGGGGCTACTTCAATTCTCATCTGAACCTGAAGTCTTTCTGGATCCCATTATCTTCATTATTTTTATTATACTAATTCATTGCACTCTCACTTATACCCCATATATTATTCCACGTGTACTAATCCAAGCGTGCGTGTTGTATCTCTCTGTATCTCTTACATACACCACAAAAAGAACTCACACAGTCTTCAATTATATTTGATTGTGTTGTCTCAATTATAATTTGAAGTTTGTTCTCTCTCTCTCTCTATTTACAAAACTCGTAAATTCTTAGTAACATGAATATTTGAAACTTGATAAATTGGGAAAATTAGTTACTTTCTGGAAATTGAATTTGCTCAAAACAACTCAACTATGCCCCAACTTCTACAATTGAAATAGCAAACCTTCTCGTAGGGTTGTAGGCAAAGGGGTAAAAAAAATACCCTGGCTAAATCGACTATTTTCGGAAGGTTTTCAAAAAACAACACCAAGCTTAGAAATCGATCAAACCAAAAAAAATAGGACAAAATCGATCATGTTCGGTCTATTTATGAGCATGCAAAAAACTAAAAATGATAATTAATAATAAAAATAAAAGACCGAACTAAATTGCATACACCCCTACTTCTGGACTGATAACATTAGGGTCGATCGAGGTTTTTTTTTTTTTTTTTTTATCATTTTGTCTAAATAGTATAGGACTCTGTCTCTCCAAGAGATCGCACACATAGTGTCATGCCCCGACGTAGCATAAATAAGCAAAGCGTTTAATTTCCTTTATGGACCCGTAGGTCGTGACAGTTTAAAGGATCGATTCCGTCCCAAACATCAACAACAAAAACATAATAATCAGAGCAGAGCAATCAAGGCTTATAGTATTTTTCTAACTTAATAGTTATTACAGCACGGGGTCTCTAAAGGCACAAACCGCCTTAAATCAAAACAATAACTTAACATCTATTACAGTCATCCTTATTACAAAATAGTTCATAAATTAAAGCATAGGATATTGATAACATATTTATCTTCCAAAAGCAGCTGTTCTCAATTTGCATAATCATAATGTTCCGCTTGATCAAAACCTGAAAAGCCTGAACACGAATGTCCAGGACGCATCAACGCCGTCAGTTTCAAGAAGCTGGTGAGTATTAAAAATATAACTTTGAATGTAAAACATATTCATTTACCATTTTCCAATTCCCATTCAATTCAACAAGTTTACATTAGAGTAAAGAGTTCATTTTAGAAAACAACCACATTATCATTTGAAAGCTATAATTCACATATGTGTGACCGTGTACGAAAACAATGCACCATCTCATCTTACTGACTCTTTTCTCTCGACAAACGCAACAACTCACCATCTCTCACCAGTATCTTTGAAATACTCCGATACCCACACTTTAGCACAGGGGTGCCAGGGAATGTCCAGTTTGCCTCACACTTTAGCACGGGGTGCCAGGGAATGTCCAATACCTCACACTTTAGTACCTAATCCGCCTCGCAAATACATCACACAGTATCCAGACTCGGGTACCAGGGATTGTCCGTAGGCCATACTTTAGCACTACCATGGGTGCCAGGGAATGTCCAAGTTCGGCGTCATACACTTTGACGCTACCATGGTCGTCAGGGAGTGTCCAGTTTTGCCACCGTCGCATTTGAAAGACACTCTAGCCGCAATCTCAACCACAACACACTTTGGTACTCACTTACCAGGGAGTGTCTACAACAGAATCTCAACCACACACTCTATACCACACTGACCATTACTCTTTTCCACACTGACTACTACCCCCATACATGCACAACAAACTCCATATGAATGTCATGAAACTTTAAACATAAAGTAAATCACTGAAATATAGAAATAGCGTGCGTACGGGGATTGATAAGTCATAATACATCATTTTAATCGTCCAAACATAACCAAATAGGATTCTATTTTAGTAAATTTCCCAAACAGAGCTTTAAAAGTTCATAAAACATCACCCAAAAAGTTCCTTAACACAAGACAAGCAAAAACTAGAAACTGTCAGAAGTCGCTCGTGCGGGCCGCTCGCGCGGGCCGCTCGCGCGATATGCCCATTTTTCATTTTCTTTAAAATCTTTTCTGTCTGCCTGAAACCAGCCACCTCGCTCGCGTGGGCCGCTCACACGGGTCGCTTGCGCGATATGCCCAAAATTTTGTTTTCTTTTTAAAACTTTTTCTGTCTGCTTGAAAACACACAGCTCATGCGCGCGGGTCTCTCGCGCGATCGCGCGTGTGAGTTCATGCAGTGGCTTCGTCTTCTTCGCAGAAACTCTTTGTTTCAGAATTTTAGGGTCTTTTTGACCCATTTTCAAATCTGTAAGCAATTAGGACATGTAATATATGGATCTCTTCATTTTTTTGCAAGGATTAAGAATCTACGATCAATTTTACTTGAATCGATCCATAGCCATCGGATTTTACAAAAAATTGAGAGTTGATGGAAACTTCGCTTTCAATATACGTCATGCTACGAACGAATTAAGCTCTAATATTGTAACTACCACTTATATGAACTATAATCTTTCAAAATCATCTTTCAAAATGAATTTTGGTTAAGCTTTAGAAATCCATGTTTTTCAAGCTTCAAGTTTTCATGAAGGTCAACAATGGTGAATCAACATGTACATACATACAAAACATAAATTGAGCACGAATTACATTTGGAGTGAGTTTAAAATACTCACAAATATGAAGTTTGAAGAGTTTGTTGAGAAAGAATAGAAATATAAGAAACCCAATTGAAGCTTCAAGCTTAAAGCTATGGAGATATAAGCTCTCTCTCTCTCTCTCTCTCTCTCTCTCTCTCTCTCTAAAAAAATTGTATAAGATGAACTCTCAGCTCTCTCTTTTACTCTCTGAATTTCTGATTATCATAGCAGAATGAATGAATGTATGTTAATGTTTATAAAGAAACCAAAAAAATTGGATGAGCTTGAAGGCCAAGCAAATTCTTCTACACTCTACAAATTGAATTTTTTTTGTTTTAAATCCCAAATACATAATTATACACCTAATTCTCAGCATATATACATACATATACAGATTGGGTGTGCCTTGTAGTTAATCCAAAGGCCAAGTATAGATGTATAGGGGTCATCTTGGGTGTTTGCGAATTCAGATTTGCAGGCACAAGTTAACCCACACTTATAAAATGTTGACAAACAAGGCACATCCAATGATGAGTTGCCATAAATGGAAATAAAGTACAAGTCACTTTATGCTTTACATCACTTCCAAAATCTATGGAAGTTCCACGCGGTACGGACAGTTTTGAAAGTAAACTGGTATTTTTGCGGCGCGGTGTTCACCACAAAAATACAGAAAATTCATTTTAACGTAAGAAATGGTTTTCTGGTTTTATAAAAATACTGATTGAGTCAAAAGCAAACATTTCCACTATTTTGAAATACAGTTTTAAAATCCAAAACAGGATTGCTAAATTTTATAATATCGCAGTTTGACCCCAAAAGAATTTTAAATATGAAATAAAGCAAGTCACAAGATTTTAACACATGAGAATTGCAAATTTAAGATAACATCAAGAACATTAATTAAATATGAAATGCAAATTTAAAATTAAATGAAATGCAGGTTGTTACATCCTTCCTCCCTTAAACAGGATTTTGTCCCCGAAATCAAGACTAACTAGTCCTGAAACAACTCCGGGTACTTCTTCCTCATCTCAGCTTCAACTTTCCACGAGGCTTCGTTCTCGTCATGGTGATTCCACTGAACCTTCACCAACGAAATGTCCGTGTTCCTCAACTTCTTGATAGTCTGATCTAGAATCTTCACAGGTCTCTCCTTGTAAGAAACATTATGACTCGTCTCAATATCGTCATAACTAATCACGTGCGAGGGGTCTCGTATGTACTTTCTTAGCATACTCACATAAAATACATTGTGAACCCCAGACATCTTCGGTGGTAGCGCCAGTCGATATGCCACTTTCCCGACACGTTCCAAAATCTCGAACGGTCTGATGAAACGCGGAGCCAATTTCCTTCTCTTGAGACCGAAGCATACTACTCCTCGGGTCGGTGAAACCTTAAGAAGTATGTGATCTCCAACACTGAATTCCAAATCTTTCCGACGTCGATCGGCATAACTCTTATACCGGCTTTGAGCGGTCCTCATCCTTTCCTTGACCAAGGAAATCTTCTTGTTGGTTTCTCTAACCAAATCTGGTCCCAACAATTCGGTATCTCCCACCTATACCCAACACAACGAAGAACGACATGGTCGTTTGTACAATGTTTCGAACGGAGCCATCCCGATACTCGTGTGATAACTATTGTTATAGGCAAATTCAACCAAAGGCAAGTGTGTCTCCCAAGATTCTTCAGAATCAATAACACAAGCCCTAAGCATATCCTCCATGATTTGATTGACATGCTCAGTCTGTCCATCTATTTGAGGGTGAAGAGCAGTACTCATCTTGAGCGAGGTTCCCATAGCTTCTTGTAAACTTTCCCAAAATCCAGAGGTAAACCGTGCGTCACGGTCTGACACAATCGACACAGGTGCGCCTTGAAGTCGCACAACTTGTTGTATATACATCCGGCTCATCTTTTCTACCGGGTATGTCATACTATAAGTGATGAAATGTGCCGACTTAGTCATTTGATCCATGATTACCCAAATGGCATCATGATTCTGTTGTGATCGAGGCAATCCTACTACAAAATCCATCGTGATGTGCTCCCACTTCCAACCAGGAATAAGTAATGGTTGCAACAATCTCGAGGGTCTCTGATGTTCAGCCTTGACTTCTTGACACGTCAAACACTTGGATACAAATTCGGCCACAACCTGCTTCATACCTTCCCACCAGAAATTTCTTTTCAAATCCTTGTACATTTTTGTTCCTCCTAGGTGAACTATATATTTTGACTTATGTGCTTATGCCAGAATCTCATTTCTCAAATTCCCACAGTCTAGTACACATAATCTATCTCTGCATCGATACCCTCTATCGATTCCCACCTTCCATTCAGTCGGGTCTTTTTCTGACATCTTCATGAACCATGCTTGAAACTTTTCATCTTCTTTCTGAGCTCCAATAATGCGGTCGATAAGAACAAGCTGTAGGATAAGACATCCGAAAAGTTATCTTCTCCTTCTTCAGCATTCTATACATCGAACTCCGCCAATGTCTCCAATGCTCGCCATTCTCTAACCATTAAGGAGGCGATCGTCTCATGAGTCTGCCGACTCAAAGCATCAGCAACCACATTAGCTTTACCAGGGTGGTACCCTAACGTGAAGTCGTAATCTTTGATCAGTTCCATCCATCTGCATTGTCTCATGTTCAACTCTTTCTGTGTGAACAAATATTTCAGACTCTTATGATCGGAGAATAAATCAAACTTCTCACCGTAGAGGTAGTGTCTCCAAATCTTGAGTGCGAATACCACAACTGCTAACTCCAAATCATGAATGGGGTAGTTTAACTCATTCGGCTTCAACTGTCTGGATCCACAAGCGATAACTCTACCACCTTGCATAAGTAAACACCATAATCGTAGATATGACGCGTCACTAAAGATAGTGAACTTCTCATCAGGCTTGGGTATTGCTAGTACTGGTGCGGTAGTGAGTCTCTCTTTCAACTCTAGAAAGGCGCGCTCATGTTTCTCTGTCCAGCCGAATTTCAAATTCTTCTTCGTTAATCTGGTTAATGGAGCAGCTATTTTTGAAAACCCTTCAACAAATCTCCGGTAATAGCCTGCGAGTCCCAGAAAACTCCTAACCTCAGTAGGGTTGCTCGGCCTAACCCAGTTTGACACATCATCGGTCTTGGATGAATCCACAAAAATTCCTTGAGATGACACCTTGTGTCCCAAAAATTTCACTTCTTGCAACCAGAACTCACACTTAATGAATTTGACATATAACTGGTGGTCCTTAAGCGTCTGTATTGCAATCCATAGATGTTGCTCATGTTCTTCCTCTGATTTAGAATAGATCAAAATATCATCAATGAAGACGGCGACAAACCGATCCAAATAAGGCTTGAACATTCTGTTCATTAGATCCATAAACACTGCCGGGGAATTCGTCATTCCAAACGGCATTACCAAAAATTCATAGTGACCTTATCGGGTTCTGAATGCAGTCTTAGGTATATCTTTCTTCCGTACCCTCAACTGATGATATCCCGACCTTAGGTCTATTTTGGAAAACGTCGTAGCTCCTTGTAGTTAATCAAACAAGTCGTCGATCCGAGGTAAGGGATACTTATTCTTGATAGTCACACGGTTTAATTCTCTGTAATCGATACACAATCGAAGTGTCCTATCCTTCTTCTTCACAAATAATACTGGTGCTCCCCTAGGCGATGTACTTGGACGTACAAAACCTAGGTTCTCGAGCTCTTGAACTTGTTCCTTTAACTCTGATAGTTTGGTGCGGGCCATTCTATAGGGAACCTTGGTGATCGGTACGGTACCTGGTATAAGCTTAATACAGAACTCTATACTCCTCTCGGGCGGTAAACTAGAAACGTCTTGAAATACTTCTTCGAAGTCCTTGACTACAGGTATAGACGATGATGTCATCTCTGTACTGACGACTTTGATGTTTGCTAAGCATCTTATGAGGAACATATCTCCCAAAGGGTTACATTGAAAATTAAATGGTTGATTCTCATTATCGGGGATTATAATTCACTTCCTCACATAATCCAACTTCACTTGATTATGAGAGAGCCAATCTATTCCTAGGATTACATCAAACTCCTTCATCAATAGGAGAATCAGCCTTGCAGGGATTTCACGATCTCCTAATCGCAATGGACAATCCTTGCACACATGTCCTAACTTGACTGCGACTCCTAATGGTGAAGTAGCTCTCAAAGCTTTCTCTAAATGATGAGGTAAGATACCCAATCTCCGAATAGTGTTAACAGATATGAATGAAAGGGAAGCACCCGTATCAAATAACACTTTAACATGGGAGTTAAACAGAGTTAATGTACCTTCCATTGCTTGTTGATCATGTTGAGCTTCTTCATAACCTCCTTCTTCGTATCCAGTCTCGTCATATCTACCAGCATCGGGAATAACAACATTTACGCGAGTCTGACCTTGCTAACCATAAGTCACTTGCTTAGGGGCAGTACAAAACTTGCTGATGTGACCTGGTTCACCACAGTTGTAGCAAACTATGCCTTGTTGAGTAGCACGCCTTGGTGCCTTGCAATCTCGAGCCAGATGTCCAGGGTTGCCACAATTAAAGCATTTCCCAGCACTACTTCCTTCTCCCACTCGAGGTTGAGTCGGATAGGTGACAGCTTGGGATTTCTTGCTTCTATCAAAATTCCTCTTTTGCCCTTGGGTACGATACATTGGTGGCTTATTTCCAAAGTTACCCCTTTGAGGCGGTTGGAATTTGAATTGCTTTCAGTTCACCCGAGCGTCCTCTTTTAGATTAGTAACCAAGCCAACTAGTCCCTCAAAAGACTTATCTAGGTGACCGGGGGTCATGTGGCTAATATGCGGTGTCAGCCCTTGGTTATACTTACGGATCCTCTTTTCCTCAGTATCAACCATATGAGGGGCGAACCGAGACAATCTCTCGAACTGAGTGGTGTACTCTTGCACTGACTTGGTTCCTTGTGTTAGATCCTTGAATTCCTTCTCTCTCCTGTGCCTCTCCGTAGCCGAAAAATACTTCTCCAAAAATCTCCCTTTGAACACAGTCCATGTCATTCCCATCGTAGCTCCATTCCCGATAGTAGCATTGACCGAATCCTACCAATCTGCGGCGGCATCGATTAATTGAAAGGCAGCTAACCTCTTCTTGTCCATCTCATTGCACTAGACAGCCTCGAACATGCGGTCCATCTGTCTTAACCACTATTCCGCGGTACCCGCAAACTGCTCGGGCCTTAATGCACGAAATCCCTCTAGCAGCTTATCTCTAGTTTGGCGGTCTCATTGGTTTTTATTCTGATTACTAACCCTTTCGAGTCGTCTGACGAAAGCTTCAAACATCCTAGTGGGGTCAGAAGCTAAATGTGCATCTTCGATCAAATTCTGATTTCTCCTTAGTCCTACAGCCATTCTATGCATGATAGTGATAGTAGAATGAGGAAAATGCATGCAACAGAAGTATAAAGCAGTAATCATAAAGAAGTTTAAACAAGGATAATATCAAAAGAGCATTTCTATATATAACTTCTTGTCAAGTTGATACAAAAAGCGCGTATGATCAGAGTTGTGCCTACCCTATCTGTGTGAGTTAGGACATACATTGTCCATGCAAGAGTTAGAGTTACAAAAATGGGGTCATTGCCCTATACTCAAATGCATGTAGATACAGTTGCAAAAAGAGAATAGAGCTACTAGTCAAAAAAATAGTCAATATATACAAGGCGATATCTAAACGGTCAGTCATCGCCGTAGGTAGCCATCAAAAGGTCAAGTCAGTCAGCCTGATGAAGTCGATGAACATGAGATGGGCCTGCCCCAAAATTACAGCTATGTGAGGTCAACAATGAAGTAGGTGCTGGGGCATCTGCCTCTGGTAAAGCTAGCTCGAGTGCTAGTGCCTCCTCAAGGTCAACTGCGAAGTCATCCCAACCTATGCCATCCTCCTCATCAACACCCTCCCCACCTATAGGAGCCAAATGAACCACCTCAGCGCCGTCCTCATTAGCAGGGACAACTGGTGGAGGCATATCCACCTGTACAAGGTGAGCCTGCACAACCTAAACCTCAAGAGGCAAAAAGAAGGCATCACTGTTAACCAAGCGAACCATCTCTATGAGTACTAAGCGCTGAATCTGAACAAAGTATAGGATCTCGAGGCGAGCACGGGATAAGTCAACCAACCCTAACACGTGGATCTGGTGCCAAAGATCGAACTCGACAGTAGCAGCTGCCCGCTGTTCGATAGTGGTGAAATAAAGTATCGTCGAAGCTAAACCTATCGCTCCCAAGGTAACCCAGTGCCCTCCAAAAGCATCGGGTACAAAAAGGGGCTGAGCTGGATCCATACCTGAAAAATGTACTAACTTAAATCAGGACAGAGATAATCTTAAGCGTTTGGGTTCCGGGTCTATCCTCCCTGTCGTAACATCGAGGTGCAAAAGCTTAAGCTAGCAGAACTGTGGAATCGGGTCTATACTGGTAAACCCAAAACTGGCTAAACTATTCTAAGATAAAAAATAATAATCTGGCTCTGATACCATTAAATCCTGTCACGCCCCGACATAGCATAAATAAGGAAAGCGTTTAATTTCCTTTATGGACCTGTAGGTCATGACAGTTTGAAGGATCGATTCCATCCCAAACGTGAACAAAAAAACATAATTATCAGAGCAAAGCAATCAAGGCTTACAATATTTTTTTAACTTAATAGTTATTACAGCACGGGGTCTCTAAAGGCACAACCCGCCTTAAATCAAAACAATAACTTAACATCTATTACAGTCATCCTTATTACAAAACAGTTCATAAATTAAAGCATAGGATATTGATAACAATTTTATCTTCCAAAAGAAGTCGTTCTCAGTTTGCATAATCATAATGTTCCGTTTGATCAAAACCTGAAAAGCCTGAACACGAATGTTCAGGGCGCATCAACGCCGTCAGCTTCAAGAAGCTGGTGAGTATTAAAAACATAAATTTGAATGTAAAACATACTCATTTACTATTTTCCAATTCCCATTTAATTCAACAAGTTTATATTTGAGTAAAGAGTTCATTTTAGAAAACAACCACAAATATCATTTGAAAGCTATAATTCACATATATGTGACCGTGTATGAAAACAATGCAGCATCTCATTTTACCGACTCTTTTCTCTCGACAAACGCAACAACCCGCCATCTCTCACCAATATCTTTGAAATACTCTGATAGCCACACTTTAGCACAGGGGTGCCAGGGAATGTCCAGTTTGCCTCACACTTTAGCACGGGGTGTCAGGGAATGTCCAATGCCTCATACTTTAGTACCTAATCTGCCTCGCAAATACATCACACAGTATCCAGACTCGGGTACCAGGGAGTGTCCGTAGGCCACACTTTAGCACTACCATGGGTGCCAGGGAATGTCCAAGTTCGGCGTCACACACTTTGACGCTACCATGGTCGTCAGGAAGTGTCCAGTTTTGCCACCGTCGCATTTCAAAGACACTCTAGCCGCAATCTCAACCACAACACACTTTGGTACTCACTTACCAGGGAGTTTCCACAACAGAATCTCAACCACGCACTCTATACCACACTGACCATTACTCTTTTCCACACTGATTACTACCCCCATACATGCACAACAGACTCCATATGAATGTCATGAAACTTTAAACATAAAGTAAATCACTGAAATATAGAAACAGCGTGTGTACGGGGATTGATAAGTCGTAATACATTGTTTTAATCGTCCAAACATAACCAAATAGGATTCTGTTTTAGTAAATTTCCCAAATAGAGCTTTAAAAGTTCATAAAACATCACCCAAACGGTTCCTTAACACAAGACAAGCAAAAACTAGAAACTGTCAGAAGTCGTGCGCGTGGGCCGCTTGCGCGATATGCCCATTTTTCATTTTCTTTAAAATCTTTCCTGTCTGCCTGAAACCAGCCACCTCGCTCGCGCGGGCCGCTTGCGCGAAGGGTCGCTCGCGCGGGCCGCTTGCGCGAAGGGTCGCTCGCGCAGGCCTCTCGCGCGATTCGCCCAAATTTTCGTTTTCTTTTTAAAACCTTTTTTGTCTGCCTGAAAACACACAGCTCGCGCGCGCGGGTCACTCTCTCGATGGGTCGCTCGCGCGAGCCGCTCGCGCGATCGCGCACACGAGTACATGCAGTGGCTTCGTCTTCTTCGCAGAAACTCCCCTATTTCATAATTTCAGGGTCTTTTTGACCCATTTTCAAATCTGTAAGCAATTAGGACATGTAATGTATGGATCTCTTCATTTTTTTGCAAGGATTAAGAATCTATGATCAATTTTACTTGAATCGATTCGTAGCCCTCGGATTTTACGAAAAATGGAGAGTTGACGGAAACTTCGCTTTCAATATACGTCATGCTGCGAACGAATTAAGTTCTAATATTGTAACTACCACTTATATGAACTATAATCTTTCAAAATCATCTTTCAAAACGAATTTTGGTTAAGTTTTAGAAATCCATGTTTTTCAAGCTTCAAGTTTTCATGAAGGTCAATAATGGTGAATCAACATGTACATACATATAAAACAGAAATTGAGCACGAATTACATTGGAAATGAGTTTAAAATATTCTCAGATATGAAGTTTGAAGAGTTTGTTGAGAAAGAATAGAAATATAAGAAACCCAATTGAAGCTTCAAGCTTAAAGCTATGGAGATATAAACGCTCTCTCTCGTTCTCTAAAAATTGTATAAGATGAACTCTCAGCTCTCTCTTTTACTCTCTGGTTTTCTGATTATCATAGCTGAATGAATGTATGTTAATGTTTATAAAGAAACCAAAAAAATTGGATGAGCTTGGAGGGCAAGCAAATTCTTCTACACTCTTCAAATTGAATTTTTTTGTTTAAATCCCAAATACATAATTATACACCTAATACTCAGCATATACACATACATATATAGATTGGGTGTGTCTTGTAGTTAATCCAAAGGCCAAGTATAGATGTATAAGGGTCATCTTGGGTGTTTGCAAATTCATATTAGCAGGCACAAGTTAACCCACACTTATAAAATGTTGACAAACAAGGCGCATCCAATGATGAGTTTCCATAAATGGAAATAAAGTACAAGCCACTTCATGCTTTACATTACTTCCAAAATCTGTGGAAGTTCCAAGCGGCACGGACAGTTTTGAAAGTAATCTGGTATTTTTGCGGTGCGGTGTTCACCACAAAATACAGAAAATTCATTTTAACGTAAGAAGTGGTTTTCTGGTTTTATAAAAATACAGATTGAGTCAAAAGCAAACATTTCCACTATTTTGAAATACAGTTTTAAAATCCAACACATGTATTGCTAAATTTTATAAAATCGCAGTTTGACCCCAAAAGAATTTTAAAAATGAAATAAAGCAAGTCACAAGATTTTAACACATGAGAATTGCAAACTTGAGATAACATCAGGAACATTAATTAATTATGAAATGCAAATTTAAAATTAAATGAAATGCAAGTTGTTACACAGAGTGTCGTCTTGTCACTTCGCAACTGCCATTGCGTCACTTCTGGCTGTCATTTCTCGGTAGTTTCACACTTGCAATGTGAGTTTTATATGTGAATCTTGATCCAACGATTGCACTAAATGTCATTATTTTTGTCACCTACTATTTAAAAATGAAGATAAAATGAAGACAATCTTGCTCAGGATGAGCTTTCCATCGAGGAATCATAAAAAAAAAATAAAAAAATAATTCAAAAAAATTAAATAAAAGGATATGCACAAGATAGTAATAAATATATAGATTAATGTCATATACTAACTGTCTTTTGTGTATGTAGGATGGTTTTTTCTTCACTCAAAAAGCTTATCAAGAACACGTGATAGATGGAGCACTTTAAGTTTTGTGCTTTGATTGGTTTCTATATAATTGATATTTATGGAATTAGAATAACGAAAGTTAATGTTTTTATTTATTTGAATAAGTTAGAGTTACTGATATTTGCATCTTACTTTTTTTGTGGGGGACTTGATCAAAATAAACAAATGTTTGGTTATCTTTTGTTAACATTCAAATTTAAGGAAATATGTGCCATATTTGTTGCAGCTTAATTAGATAGATTATAGCTTTTAACTTTTCGGATTGTAGCTTATAGAACTCATAATAAGTTGTGAACCGGTTTGGTGTAGCTTTTCAGAAGTAGTGATTAAGTTATAGTGGTGTTTGATAGCATGATGATGATTTGTGCTGGATTGACGAGGTACTTTGACACCGAATTGAGCTTGCTTGGATGAGTTTATCAAGAACGTGGGCTTATGAAGCGGATTTTCTTTGGGCTCATAAAATGGATTTGCCACGGAAGTGGGCTTATGAAGGGAGTTGTGCCACTGTAATGATTTTCTGCATGTGCGGACCCTTTGAAGAAACACATCGATTATGTCAAAAGAGGGAAGTCACCTTTGCCCCTAGTCTTGGATTCTTCTTATATTGCCACTTTAGCATTATGTTGTGATAGTGTTCGAAACCTCTGCTCGTATTTTGTCACGCCCCGGCGTAGCCAAAATATGGAAAAAAAATTTAAAATTTTCATCTTGGACCCTGAGGCGCGTGACTGGTTGCAGTGCCGAATTGTCCATGACCAAAAATAATAACTAAACGATATAATAATAGGATAACTCCATCATTTACTTACTGGAATATAATACAAAGAGAAGTCAAAGTACCAAGCTAGTTAATACATCATTATAAATACATCAGAGTCTTATGGCTCTCGGCCTTACAAAACTATTACAAAATATATGCTAAGTCTTCGGGTTATAATCAAAACATTTACAGAGGATAACTGCTAGTCTTCTCTCTAACTAGCATAACCATAGCCATCTTCGGTGTACTCTTCCTCCACGTTCTCCGCTTGCGTAGCATCATAACCCGTGTACTCATTACCTGGATAAGCTGGACATGGGAATGTCCAGCGACATGAACGTCGTCAGCTTATGAAAGCTGAGTGAGTAAGCTAAATCAAATGGACCGTATATAGTAAAACACAGTAGGAATACATTTACTACCTTTCCACATACCTTTTAGGATCTTTACGTTCTCACCGCCGAATTATAACTAGTAGCGTACCCGACTACGTATTTGATAGGAATACAAACAATTCAGAAGGCCCGTCTAGACATTCTTAATGCCACTACCATTCATTTCTAACATCCGACATCATTTACAAACCCAAAGTGTCTCTTGCTAATCAAACCATCTTTCATCAACCACTTCATTTTTCATCAACCACTTCGTCACAAAGAACCGAAGTGTTAAGGAGTGCAAGAACATCCATTTCGTCACGAAGAACCGAAAGGAGTCTTCCCTCAAAGAATCACCGCTTCATCACGAAGAACCGAAAGCGTTACGGAGTACAAGAACATCCATTTCGTCACGAAGAACCGAAAGGAGTCTTTACTCAAAGAATCACCGCTTCGTCACGAAGAACCGAAAGCGTTACGGAGTACAAGAACATCCATTTTGTCACGAAGAACCGAAAGGAGTCTTTACTCAAAGAATCACCGCTTCGTCACAAATTTTGTCACGAAGAATCGAAAGGAGTCTTTACTCAAAGAATCACCGCTTCGTCACGAAGAACCGAAAGCGTTATGGAATACAAGAACATCCATTTTGTCACGAAGAACCGAAAGGAGTCTTTACTCAAAGAATCACCACTTCGTCACGAAAAACCGAAAGCGTTACGGAGTACAAGAACATCCATTTCGTCACGAAGAACCGAAAGGAGTCTTTACTCAAAGAATCACCGCCTCGTCACGAAGAACCGAAAGCGTTACAGAGTACAAGAACATCCATTTCATCACGAAGAACCGAAAGGAGTCTTTATTCAAAGAATCACTGCTTCGTCATGAAGAACCGAAAGCGTTACGGAGTACAAGAACATCCATTTCGTCACGAAGAACCGAAAGGAGTCTTTACTCAAAGAATCACCGCGTCACAACTCAACAACACATCCCTTTTTCTTACTATCCTGATCTCCGCTGTCAGATTACCTATCCGATAATTATCCTTACCATAATCTGCTTCTAACATAGCACAACCGACCCTTACGTTTTCCCGACCGCGCATTCGTCACTCATTTTGAAATTTAGTTCATTAAAGGACTTTCGAATATACTTTCGAAGTTACGTTTATACATCCGTCATCCTATTTTATGTCGTAATATACTTATAATGGAAACTTATCTAATCACTATCAACGCAATAATCATGTCGTACAACATACTTATAGCTTGGGTATGAACTCTCTATGGTCATCACACTATATTCATAACAACGAAAACCTAGCGTGTAGCTCGTGGATCTATAACATGGATTTGATATCAATAACCATATAGATGAAACCCTTAACATACTCATATACGCGATAGCACTACCATAACACAAGATATCCATAACCACATAGGTACCGGAAAGCAAGCATCATTAATAACCACATCATACAAGTAGTTATACAATCTGCCAGGAATTAATTTTACTATATCGACTGAATTGATATGATTTATTTGGGCATGATAAATTGATTTGTAGATCAAACTCAAAACTAGAACATTGTAGATAATTGGATTAGCTTCATGTAAAAAAAATCTAGCTTAAATTACATTTTTGAGCTGCTCAAAATATTTATTTTACATAGACATTTCTATATTTTCGGACTGCTCTGTCCCAGATTTATAGTACTGCGTTGCATGTGCATTTCACCTATCAAGGATCATTTTTAGACCAGGATATAGAAGAGTTATTTGTAGATAAATGAGTTAGATTTCTCCACAAAAAACCTAGCTTAATTCAGATTTTGGAGCTCCTTAAAACACTCATTTTACTAAACTACATTCTGCTGGAGGTTTCTGTTTCTCAGATTTAAAGTACTTCGTTTCACCTATGAAGAAGTGATTTTCATAGGTGAAATGTATGTACATTTCACCTATGAAGAAGTGATTTTCAGACTGAGCTATAGAAGAGTTATTTGTATATAAATGTGTTAGATTTCTTCACAAAAAAACCTAGCCTCATTCCCAGTTTTGAACTACTCAAAATGTTCATTTTACTAAACAACATTCTGCTGGAAGTTTCTGCTTCCCAGATTTGAAAATTTATCTTGCATGGCATGGATCTCTCAAACTATCAACATCAAGCACATAATAAATATTACTACATACTATATAGGTTCTAAAGTGAGTTAGAATACTCACCTAAACTTGAAATTGAGCTTGGGCTTTGGATTTGAGCTTAGGAAGCTTGAACACAACCTTTAATGGTGGAGACTTCTTCTTCTTCTAACTTCCTTCATCCCACCATGGAGTTCATCTCCTAGCTCCCTCTCTTCATGCAGATTGTAATGGCCAAAAAAAATGGTATGGAAGAGTATATGCATGCTTATATAGAGTCTTGCATGTGCTAGGTGTCAATGTGCATGGGGTGCATGCATTGACACGTGTCAAAGCGGTGGACAAGTGTCCAATGGGTGGACAAGTGTCATGGGAGAGGGTGACATGTGTCTTGAGAGTTGCATGGGCTGCCATGTGGCCGGCCATGGTGGGGCCCACCTCGGGTTTCGTGCTACTTTCTCGGTTTGCATGCATAAGTTCCTCGTTATGCGTGTCGATCTCGGTTTACGTGCAGACGGGTATTATTTCTGATGTCCGGGTCCAGGTACGGGACTAAGTTAATTCTAATAACGGTCGAGTCGGTATGGTTACTACAGTCTAGTCATAAATCTTATGATACGAAAAAAAAAGTCATCTCAATATTAAAATAATAATATAAAGTTAGACAATCAAATGCCAAAAATTCGGAAACTATTATTATTAAAGAAAAGAAAATTACAGGTATTACATATTTCTCTTGGGATGCTCATAGAGACTTTTCAAATCTTTGTTCATCATCTTAAATCCACACATTTGAGATCATTATTGACTCGTCAAAGGAGGACAGACTTGACAAAGCAGTTACACAAGTCGACTGACTCAAACTCTGTATTATTATGAATCAATGTGTTTTCATCGTGAATAATGTATCATCTCACCTTTCATTTATTCATCATTTTACAATAGTAGTGCTTTTCTAATAAATCTAAACTTTGAAACTTCTTCTTTTCGATTTAGCTTATTCTTTGCCTATCTAGAGTGTGCTTCAAATTAGTGTTGTAGCTTATAGAATAAAAGGAACTCTCTTTTAATCCATTCAAAACAAACTCGATTACTTGAGAACTTGCCTTTGACATAGAGGGATTTTGGCAGACGAAGTTTGCCCCTAGTTTGAATAGGACTCAGAGGCATTGCTTCTGGGATTAAATGGGTTATTCAGCAAACGACGTTATCCCCTGGTTTGGCGATATATATGTGGCTCCAAGCAAACTTACGCAAGTTTGCCCCTATTCAGAAGAAAGGAAACCAAAGGCGCAAAGGGTGATGCTTACGGTTTAGGGATGGTTATGAACCGAGAACCTTGGGAGGTTCACCTACTTATCCCCGAATAGGAATCAATTCCAAAATAGTTCGTCCAAGGCCTGAAAGAAAGATGCCATGAGATGGAAAGGGTGATGACCGAACCGAGCAGGTTGCATGCGCATCCCCGATTGGGAATCAGGTCGAACGTAGTTCAAGTACTCTGAAGGTCTTGAAAGAATTAGGCTTCAAGGATTGGTGGACTTTTCGATCCATATTGCCATTTGGGTCTAGTGAGTGCGTATCACTTGTGGTAGCTCTTGTGTAGCATGATGAACTACTTCTCCCCTTTTTTTTTTTCCTTTTTTTCGTTTATTTTTTTTCTTTTCTTCTTCTTCTTCGTGGCGGTTGATTCTTTTCACATTTTCACTAGCCAGTCAACTTTGCTCCTCTTATAATACATCATGTTTTGATTACACTCTCATATACTCTCAAAGCAATATCAACCCTTTAAAAAAAATTTGTTTATTCAAGCTTATTGAAAGATACCTCTTCACTTGTTTAGGCCCATTTAGCCTCTAAATATCTCACTGATGCTTTCAAATTTCTACTTTCAATCTTTTCTTTGCTTAGCACAACTTAAAGCCCCGAGATGGTTCATAAGCTAATGATGTTCTTTGAAGTACTCAAGAATTCAATGTTTTTTGTTCACTCTTCACTTATTTTGATTTTTTTTTATTTCCTTTCTCTCGTCATCTCTTATGATTTTGACTGGCTAGGATCCGGAATTTGGAATCAACATGCATCTTATTTTTGCCCTAACTTTTGCCTAGGCGCCCTTTCGGGTTTTCATTCCAGCGAGCTCTTTTTTCTTTTTCTCTTTTCTTTTTCCCTTTTTTCTTCCCCCCTCCCTTTTTGTGCTCTAACTTTTGCCTAAGCGCCCTTTCGGGTTTTCATCCTAGCGAGCTCCTTTTTCTTTTTCTTATTTTTTTTCTTTTGAAGAATAAGTTCATTTAAAAATCTGGCTACCATCAAGAACCAAGTTTATAGCTTTGGACCGTAGGCTCATCTTTTAGGCTTGGTATTTGAGAAACAAAGGGATGGTGAGCAAGCTTCAAGAAGTTCTAAGTTCATCTTTTTAAGACTGGGCATGAGCATCTTTAAATTCTTAAAGTAAAGCTAATCAATTCTCTACTCCTCTCTGGATTTGGCACAAAAATTTGGGAATCTTTTTTCAATGCAAAGATTTATCAACAACATATTTTCCATGATCATTTAAAAAGTGATTTATTTTTGTTTTCTTCATTTCTTGGTTTAACGATCCACTTATTCACAACTAGGCACATTTATTTAAGGAAAATAACATTTTATTCAACTAGCTGCAGATTACATTATTTGACTCAATGGACTTGAAAAAAGATTCGACAATAGACTTGATGGAAGACTGACAAAACAAACACAATTTGGACACTTGACTCTAACTTAGACATAAGTTGATTACAGACTAGACTAGACTCGACTTTGGTCTCAATTGGAGTGTCACAGATGATCTTCAAAGAGTATCCACATTCGCTTCAGCAACAATATTTCCAAACACTATCACCTCACTAGCATCATTTGAACCTTCGGGTTCACCACACGTGTTTGCAGAAACATTATCCACCCCCATGGCCAATTTCTCAGTTCAGTGGCCCTTCTTCGAATCATTAGGCTCCACAAACTGATCAACCTCCACATAATCCTTTTATACTTCTGTTATCTTCTCTCTTCTGACTAATCTCACGCTTGAATTTCAAACCCAAACTGTTCTCGGGTTTAATGCTATCTCGCCTGCAATCATATTTCATTTTTAATAAATTTTGATTGATTTCAAAAGAATTTTTATTTTGTTATTATTTTACACATTTTCTTTTTTATTTGATTGACTTTATTAGTTGCAAATGCTTAGTGAAATGTTCATGAATGATTCATATGTCACACGAATGCAATACATGTGTGTGTGTACCTACTCTATATGCCAAAGAAAAGAAAATCTTAATCTTAGCACATAAACACATAAGCACATAAAATCTTCACCCATGTCAAGTGCGCCAAATTCTCCTTTCATTGTGACCCTTGCTACCTTTTCCAAGGTTGGATATTTTTGGAAAATTTTGAAATTCACTTTAAAAGTATTTATTGGGTGATATGATTCTTTTGAAAACAATCCCAAACAGTATGGATTTGTTTTTTGAAAATGGGGATGTGAAAATACCTTTCAACAAAAGGTGATTGGGTTAGACTTTTGTTTTGGAATTCATTTGAAAAACATTGCTTTAGTTGGAAATTTTTTTCAAAAACAACTCCCAAGAATTTTGGGTTCTTCCTTCGAAGATGAGAATGTGAAAATATACCTCAATAAGGGTTGACTTGGAATTTTAATAAAAAAAGTGAACTCCAAAGATTTTTAAAAGAGCGATTAAATACTTTGGAATAAATATGACAAAAATCTATTAGCTTTCAAAGATGGATTTAAAATTCTTTGGGTAGAAGGATCACATGATCGGATTATCACCGTAGTTTTCATGAATTCAGATACATACAAGGTCAATGATGCTTAGCTAAACAAGATATAAGAAGTGTAATCTTTCAATCAAGATTCAGCATGTTCCTAAATGTCCTGGGACATGAAGAGGAATTGCTCAAAGAGTGATTAAGAGGCTATACATCTTTCATCAAGCAAGTATCGTCATCATCTCAAGTAATCCCTTACGGGCATACAAAACTTCCTACCACATAATCTTAATCAAGAATTGATTTCCTAAGATTTGAAAGGTTCTATAGAAGCTACCATGTAAAGGCCGGATTTTGGTCAGATAAGGGATCCTTGACACACATCCGATAGGATGCTTTGTATACCAAAACATGGTATTAGATCAAGGGTGATCACACGGTCCCATGATAACTTGACCGACCGGGTTGCCCTGAGCCTCTAAAGTCATACTTTCGTGCAATCGATTGGCGAGACATGCAAGTGCAATGCAATGGGCACAAAAAATTAATTAATTTGATTAAAAGGATGCTTTCAAGTCTAATCCTCAAGTGAACCCAAAATCAGAAATTCCTGGTCTGCTTAACCAGAGATTCTGGGTTCGATCCCCAACAGAGTCACCAGATTATGGATATCACAGGCTAGCCACGTTTTAAAATTTTTAAATTCAAAATACGAGTCGCCACTTAATTGTTAAAGGAAAATTAAGAAACTATTTTAAAAGCAAAATGATATTTTGGAAACCAGAGATTTCTAGGTCCGGGGATTATGGAATGAGAGGGGAAGGAGCACGGCAAACTAAAACACCCCCTCTCATCCTATCTCGTGATAGGCCTCTACTCAACATATTTTTTAATCGAATTATTAATCTAAGCATGCTCTCAACTAATACATAGATATAGATATACACTTCAAAAGTATGTTGAAAGGGTGTAAAATTGCTAACGATAAAACGACATACAAAACCACATAGTTCAAATAGCAAGCAGAATAATATGCAATAAGGAACAAAGAAGCTTATCTGGGATCCAACTGTGATATAGAAACATACAATGCATACAAAAATAGAAAACCTGGAAAAAAGAGTCTCTAACACATATTTACACATAAGGTAAACCCTAATCTAAGTGTCGTACATGAAGTTGAAAATCGATAAAAATAAAATAAAACAAAAAAAAGTGGTTTAAGAAGCCATACCTTAATAGCGCTTCAAAACAAAGGTTAGTCAACATGCTTTGAACACAATAATATTAAATTCTCTCAAAAACTTAACAAAGACAGAGAAGATTGACAAAAATCATGAATTCTTCCCAACCGTCAAAGTCACAACACACCTATAGATAAACAAGTCTCAACGGGGAGCCAATGTAATGTCCATATAGAAATGACATGTCCTCAATATGGTTGAATAGAATTCATAACTAATTTCAACCCACAACAAATTATTTCTATGATTTGCAAGCTAATATCCTAAGATACAAGTATTACTACGAGATGTGATGATTATGAATGTATGAGAATGGATAAGACATGAACCATTCATTGATTTGGATCATTCAATCTCTGGATTTGAATTCAATTAATCATAATCAAAACACATTTCAAGCCTTAAGGCATTAGAAAACCATTTGGATCAAAGTTAGCAAGATTTACCAAATCTGCCTCTGGTTTCTAGAACTTACAGAGAAGAAACCTGAGATTAAAAAAAAAAAAAAAAAACATAGTTCCCATGGCTTGATTTCAATTATTTTTGAATATGTCATGCCTCTGCATGTCTAGTTTCTAAACCAAAAAGAAAATCAAGAATCAAATGGTTCAATCCCCGGGAATTGGACCATAACCAGACATCACTTAGAATTTATAAACTCTCTATCCAGAGATCTTGTATGATTTTCTAAAAATAGTAAACAAAATCTGAATCACTTCAATCTTTTTAGAAAATCTTGTTAACTTATTAAACGTCATAGAAAAAATTATTTAAAGCTTAAAATGTTTGATTAAAGCTCTGATCCATTCATTTAAAAGGATGATACTATTATGAAATTCTTGACAGAGAACAATTGGGTTGCAAAACCCATGACCAAGCCATGTTAACCACAAAATCTCATCAAAACAAAATTTCAGTGATACATCTATGAGTTAGGAACAAATTACAATTAGTCTCATCCAATTCAGCAGGTCATGATTTAACTAAAAATCTGTGATCCCAGGTCATCATTGGAATCACTACACCATTGTTGAATTGTCATTTTTCATTTTTGAACCCTAACATCTAAGCCATGCAAATTGGCTTATCCTAAGCCTAATACCTCTCTCGAGTTAATGATCCTTAAGGGATTTGAAACCTAACTCATTCATTCCTCCTCTAAAATTACTGGTCCTTGGAGGTTAAATATACCTAATCCACACGAATCTCAATATGGAGATAATTCCATGAAACTTCAAATTGGAGGACCCAAATCATGAACATAGACTTGGATCCACCAATTGTGTATAAATATAACTAAGATCAACTTTATTTGCTATGTCAATTATAAATTTACAAAAAATCAAGAGATCAACCTCAAAGGAATCAAATAAGATATTAGAAATCGTATTGACTCTCAAGAGAAGAGCATGAACAAAAGGAGAATAGTATGAACCAAGAGAGAGAGAGAGAGAGAGAGAGAGAGAGAGAGAGAGAGAGAATTCAAACTAAATTGATGATCCAAAGCAAATTTTCTCTTAAAAGCTTATTTCAAAACTTAATCCATGATCTACTAGATCAAAATCAACAAGTAGATAAGAATTCAATCACAATTCAAGTGGTGTGTGATGAAATGAGGTGGGAAGAGATTTTTTTAAAATTGTGTAAAAGATCCTAGAATTCTACGAATTGTGATTGAATTAAGACTAAAAATAAACTAGGATTAGAGGATTACCACCAAATATCCTCAGATTTTCTAGGAAGAAGGGGAATTCCAGTTCCCCGATGAAGAGATAATAGAGGTGAGTGAAGGTATATGGAAAATGTATTTTGATGGGGTTGCCAACCATAAGGGTTATTGGGTAGGAATCATTCTTGTAATGCCTAGTGGGGCCCATACCCTCTTAGTAATCAAACTTAGGTACACCTCTACAAATTACACCGCCGAATATGAAGCTTGCATTTTAGGGTTAGAGGGAGCCTTAAACCTGGGAATCAAGAAGATAGATATTTTTGGAGGCTCAAATTTGATCATATCCCAATTCCATGGAGAATGGAAGGTAGAGCACGAGAAATTGATACCATACCATGAGTACTTAGATAGTTTAAGAACCCGATTTGAATAGATCACTTTTATTACCTACCCCATAATGAGAACCAACTGGCCAATTCAATAGCGACCCTACCCTCGATGATTGAGATCCCCATAGGTGTCAAGATAGCTCTGCTAATAATAGAAAAAATGGACAAGCCCTCATTTGAAATTATTGCAGCCATAGAGGAAGCAGAGAATGAATTTCTATGGTACCTAGATGTGTAAAATTTCATTAAGGAGGGAAAGTACCCTAAAGGGTCATCCGAGAAAGATAAAAGGGCAATTAAGCGATTTGCAGCACAGTTTATCATCCACGCGAACAAATTGTGGAAGAAATCATATACCGGGTATAATCTGGAATGCCTGTATGGAAAAGAAGCCCAAAGAATGACGAAAGAGATGTTGGGTTTGTGCCCTCAAACCATTACTTTATTTATGAGATATTGACATTTTAATATATGGATATCAGTTTTACATTTCATTATGTATGTTTCTTTCATGAGATGATTGTTAATTCTTAAATATCATAGTAAGTAATTCATGTGTGTATAAGATACATACAAGTGAGATATGAATTACGATTCTTTGATACTTAGAGTTTGTCACAGTGGATGATGAGACTGGATATCTCATCAGGTTTACACTGTAGCATGATTAACTACCATCGGATGTAGTGATGAATCTCAATCACTGGAGTATATCTCTTAGTTAATATACTAGTGTGTATAGTGCATTGATGGACCTGAGCTTTCCTATTGACACTTAATGCTGTCAACAGTCGATAAGAACTCATAACTTGTATAAAGTACGTGTTCTCAATCTTGAGACGATTATGAACACAGATTGTGGATATGGATCTTTGACTTACCAATCAGTGAGGTCTTAAAGATCAACACCTGGGTATCTTGGGTATGTCATGTTCATAGGGTTGTGAACATATATTGTCAAGATAGAATCTACCCTCTGATATAGAGTAAGCATTCCCTTGAGAATGTCACCAAGTTGATTACTGAGAATTGTAGTCTTGTTGATAAGTAGTTATTAAGATGTTTGGTAATCTTGAGTAGTGAAAGGGACTTAAGGAATACAAGAACTAATCATGATTCAGGTTGACAGTAACCGTTTTTCCGACTACCTGAATATGATTACGAATGCTGACGGTAGAGGGACATTAGTACACCATACAAGTCTAGTTATCGCTTCGGATATGTTCTTTTACGTTGGAGTTCAGTTATCGTTCTATGTTGGAGTAAACGTTAACTGACTAGTTGATTAATTTGATGATCAAAGAGTTTGGTCATGGGAATTAACAACTGGTCTGAGCTAACAATAAAGAGCCTAGGAGGTCCCACTCTTAGCTCCGCTAGGATGCTTAGAAAGGCACATGAGGATCTTGTCAAGACAGGTTCGATCGATCGATTGAAGTCTTGGCAGGTTTGATCGATCGAACTTATTTCAATCGATCGACGGTTTGATCGATCAAAGCCACTTCGATCGATTGAACATAAGGCCAGTTATGGGAATCTATAAATAGGGCAGTTGCGTCCAAAAATCAGAGTTCGTCATTTTTATAAACCAGAAGCTACGAAAACTATTTTAGGGTTCCCAAACCTTTTCATCCTCTCCATTAGAGATCCCACCATATCTAGCCTCTCCGGGAAGCACTCATAGGAGACATAAGGGTGAAGACAACCTAGTGGAGGATGCCACACAATCAAAGAAGAAGACAATCAGAATTGGGTTCAAGACCAGAGGTATAAAATCTTCTTTCCCTTTTGTATACGCATCTATAGAGTTAACGAGTAGTAGATCCGGGCTACCAATAAAGTTTTTGAAACTTAATCTTTCTGCTACGTGATTTAAACCTATTTTTCCTACAATTGGTATCAGAGCCACGCTTGTGTGGTTCTATAGATGCGTTTTGGAACACTAGTTTTGATTTACATGTTGATTTTAGAACTGTTTTCGAAACTGCATCATCACAAATTTGTTTCTGCAGTAGTCTCATAGCAGAATACAAATCTGTGATTGCATTGGATGCATGGTGGGTTCGATCGATCGAAGTATTTTCGATCGATTGAATCTCCTTGTTCTAAAGCGATCGAACTGGTATCGATCGATCGAACATTGTTTTGTTCGATTAATTGAATGTGTTTCGATCGATCGAGATCAATTCTCTGTCCAGATATTCTTTTCACAGTTTTAAAGTTTTTAAAACTATTTACTTTAATTTTGAATATTTCTATAATTTTTTTCAAAACATTCTGTAAAAAAGAACGTTCAACCTATTGAACTATGTTCAATCGATCGAAGGTTCAAGCTATCGAACTTCTGTTGATCGATTGAAGTGTGACAGAGAACTAAGATGCTGTTTTAAGTTCTAATTTAGTACGTAAAGAGTTTATGTACTGTGTGAATCAATTAGGAGTTCCAATAGTTTCATATATTTGTTATATATGCATGGATGTGCGTACGACTAACCCATTTGCAGCAAAATTAGTCCGCTATCTCTAATAGCACCAACTTCTGTTTTAAATTTTGTATTTGAATATTTGAGATTGGTGAATGTTGTATATTGGTTTGGTTTCAAGGCATGTGTAAAGGGCGTTGCGACTTCAATCTTTCGAATAGGAAAGTCGCACCGGTTTCCCTAGCCTTTTATTTTATTGTTGTTCTCTACTTCTAGATAAGTTGTAAGCTTCACAAGAAGTATAGGACCAATGTAATAGAATTAGAAAATCCATGAAGATGGAGGAGCAAGCCATTGTCCATGAAGATGGAGCTGGAGGCGACCAAACTAAGAGGAGGTTCTATGGAGAAAGAGCCATGGAAGATAGAGGCATATAAATGTCTTTATTTCATTTTAGTTTTTTGTTTTTATATGCTTGTTTGTGATTGGAAAATTTAATATATTGTTACTACATGCATAATAAAACAAGTTTTCTAAAATAAAATTCAAAAACCGTTTTAACTAATTAATAGACATTGGATGTTTATGGGCAATGAGTAGAAACATTTTTCTAAAAAGCAAAATCCTTATTTACCAAATCTAGTAAGAGAGGGTCTTATAAATAACATCAACGATCTTCCATTAACGGTTCACTGTAAGATGAGTAGTGCATTCTGTGTCACCTCGCCAGGGGTGATCATTCCACACGGAGGGTACACTACTCATTGGTTACTAGATGTGAACTTCCTATGGATATGATCAATTAGACGTGTTAGAGGGTGACCACCACACGAAGGCGCTACTTAAAGCAGTTGTGATTAGATCCTAGTTAATGGTACACACTAGCTAAGCTATGGATAAGGGATCCCACACGAGGCAATATTCAGAAACTTAGAGATCAAATAGGTTCAGGAGTCATAACTTGTTTTGCAAGAGTTGCATAGCAGACAAGTCATGATTAATCAAAAGATCGAGTATTGACCGCCACACAGAGGCTTTACTTTTTCGTTTTGATATTCCGGCAACTTTGTTTTTTAATAAGAGTTTTAAGGATTCTTTTATTCCAAAACTGTCAAATTATGATATCCATATTTATTTTGTCTTTTGATTTTTTCAGTAAATCATAATGTCTGGATCTGCATTTAGTCCACTTGCCACTATACTCACCGAGAACAAGTTGGCTGGAAATAATTACACTGAATGGAAACGAAACCTTGACATCATATTAACTGCGGAGGATCATATATATGTCCTCACCACCCCATGCCCTGAAGTACCCACGACAAATGCTTCGACAGCTACCAGATGCGAGTTCGACAAGTGGAAGAAGTCGAATGAAATGGCCCGTTGCTACATTCTGGCCTCAATGGCTGGTGTGTTGCAACATCAGTTCTAGTCGATTAATTCTACCAGTGACATTATCGAATCCCTAAAAAAGATGTTTAGGGAAAATGGCAGGCCTGCCAGGCAGGTAGCTATGCAGAAGATAATTAGTGTCAAGATGTCGGAAGGGACTCCAGTCAAAGAACATGTTTTAAAGTTGATTGGTTATTTGAACGAGCTAGAGACCCTAGGTGCCAACATCGATGCACAGACTCAAGTTGATATGATCCTCAATTCGCTGTCGCCTTCACTCGCTAAATTTAAATTTGACTATAATATGAATCAAATGAATGTTTCAATGAGTGAATTGATGAGTTTTCTTCTGGCAGCAGAAGGGGTGATCAAACCTGGGGGCAACGTTCTGAACATTGAGAAAGGCTCTTCTTCCTCCCAATCTATACTGAAAGGAAAGAAAGGGAAGAAGAAAGCTAGCATTGGAGGTCCAAGTGTTGGGCCAGTCCCTAAGATTGTAAAATCTAAGGGAAAGGGTAAGGGTAAGGGGAAGGTGGATGGCCAAGGCAAAGGAAAGTGTTTCCAATGCGATAAGAAGGGCCATTGGAAGAGGAATTATCCACAATTCTTGGCTACAAGGGTTCAAGGTATGATTGAATCACATGTAATTGAAGTAAGCTTTATAATGGATACTTCAAAAACTTGGTGCATTGATCCTAGTGCGACTAACCATATATTTTTAATTTGTTGCAGGAGTTCAGATCAACCAGGAAATGCAGTCATGGAAAAATCGTGCTGACTCTGAGATCTAGCGTAACCGTTTCTGCAGTTGCAGTATACAACACTCGTATTTGTGTTATTGCATTTTATTACATTGTCATGCATGATAATGTGATGTGGCGTATCTTATGGAACGTATTTGAGTGAGTTTTGACTCACGAGTTGATTTGAATATCTATGTTAGAGAACCCTCTGAGATGGTGTGAATGAGAGTTTGGATGTTGTGAAGTCTCTCCGAGTATAAGACGTTCACTGTGGAATACTTAAATGGTTATCTGAAAAATAAATGTTTACCTGTGTATTTCAATATCTGTATTATTTCTGGTTTAGAATTTAATTATGTTGTTAGTTTTAGTATCCTGGTGAGGACGAATTAACACGCTATTAATTTGGTAGGCTAATTAGCAACTTCGAAAAAGTCATATAAGAATTTGCGTTTAGCAACCAAACGGAACTTAGTCAGAAACTTTTATAATTCTGAGGTTTCACTAGTGAAGCTATGATTTAGGCGTGATAGAAGTTTCAGAGACTGATTAGGAGTTTTGAAAACTCGTGGGGAGGTAAACACAATTTTTGAAAGTATTGCTTATATATAGATAGAGATGATCTTGATATTTTTATAAACTTCTAACCTTAGTTTCAAAAAGAGGCCAAAGGGGGATTTTAATTGCTTAGAGCTTCTCGACGCCAAATGACGCCCATTCGTCCGCTGATTTTTTTACCAAATTTCGTATTCGAACTCCTCGAGGTAAGGTCGTCGTTTTGATACCTACTAGGCCTTGTTTGCCTAATTGTTTTGAAAAGTGATTTTCTAGAATTTTTCATAAAATTTGATATTTGAAAATTTGATCAATAGGAATTATGCTAGACGAACTTCTGTATGTTCTTTGTGCACGGGTTTTTTTAGATTGAATTATAGGAGCGTTATTCGGGGGTGAGTGATTCAACTATGTGTTTGGAATGATTTCTAGGCAAATAACCATGTTTTAGTATAGAAGCATGTGTTAATTCATAGAGATATGTTGTGCAGTTCATATTGAGCAATTATATTGATAAGTAGGCTCAATAGCATGGTGAAATGTTTTGATTACCGAGAGCATGGTGATATGTATTTGAGCATGTTGAGTTTTTGGATCAAAGGAGCACGTGGTTACCAAGCCATCTTGTGGCGCCCGATATAGGCATTAAGGTCGCACAATTGAAGAAAAGAATCGTGGGTCTTACCTTTTTGCGTGGACTTATTGGCGAGGAGTCGCGAATTGGGAGTATAGAACGTACACGTGAGACTCCGGAGACTAGTATGAAATGTAGAGATGTGAATGCGAGCACGTTTGTCATTCTTGTGCATATGTTATTTTATTCACTAGGCATTAACTTAAACAAATCAAATATGTGTGGCTATTTAAATAACCATTACAGGTATGAATACTAGCGAGGAGTCGGGAAAGTGATCGCGAGATGTTGGGAGTTCACTTAGAAGGTGGCATATAGATGTTTATCTCGTAGTTTTGTAATCGAATCGTTTATTTCCTTTATTTTGATTAAAGAACTTGTAATAGGATCGAGTGATAATTTTGAAATAGAATTTGGATAATAGAAGCTCTGGATATGTTTTGAAATGTTATAATATATCGTGTATGTCTTTTCACCTGTTGGAGTTGTGAAAGAACTCACGAGCTTGGATTTTTAAGCACGTAAAGGAGTCGATAGTTCATGTTTATTCAAGTTTTGGTGCACTATTGAGATTTGTGCCAAACGCATCTTTAACGTGTTTAGTAAACATTTTCCTTCAAGTGACATGTTGATATATATATATATATATGCTTAAATAACTTTCATAAAGTTTAAGAAGAAACGGAATTTGATAGGGCACTTTTTGTCGCATCGAAAGTTGGACAGAAACAAGTGGCTTTGCTGTCAAAGGACCCATTCGACCAGTTGTGGACACGCGGGATCCGTCGTCCACTCCCGGTTTTTCCTGTTTGTTTCCGGGGTTTCGGAATTGATTTTCCTTTGTTTTGAAATTGATTTGAAAGAAAACAAGAGGTTGATTTCGAAGAAAAGAAGGTCTTTCGAAAACATATACAGAGTCGCCACTTGGTCTTTAAGGAACCAAGAAACCTAATTTTGACTCACCCAAACGGATAAAGGGCACCAGCCCTTCATAACCAAAGAACTTGGCTCGGGGTTTTGGAGAGGAAGGAGCCTTTGTCACGACTAAAACACCCTCAACTCGCTCCATCTCTCGACGGGCCTCAATTAGCATCCAAATAATCATCTTATACTATGTGTGGTTCGGAAATTACTATTATGATAGTATATTACATTACATAAGAATCTTGAAATGGAAGATCAAAAGATAAAATATCATTCATAAGATCTTAGCCAAATATCATACAATACAAAAGTGAAATATCACACAAATAAACGTAGGAAAAATCGTCTAATCATGTAGCAAATAATCAAGACTTCCTAATCTAAAAGGGGACATGAATTGTTCTTGAAACAAATAAAAAAAGAAATCAAAATATGCTTAACAAGCTAGTATGATGCATGTTATTCTTTGAGAAAAGAAGATCTCTCAATCCCTGGGACGGATGAGAAAGGATGATTAGATCGAGGGGAAGCATGAACGCGTGATCGTGATCGTTCCTTATAATCTTCTTAGATTAAGAGTTACAAAAACCCCAAATCTTGCATGTATCTAAAATGTGCAAAGGTTGTAGTGTGTTTTGTGTACATGGATTTCTAGAATGGCTTAGAAGTCTAAAATGTGTATGAATGAGTGAATGAAATCATCATGGGATATGTACAAGTGTAGTATGAACTACTTCCTAAGATATGAACTAATTTGGAATGCATATAAGCATCAAATCAAGGAATGAAAGTTAAAATGTGCTTGCTGTGAATAGTGGACAGAACAGTAACATGATCTTTGGAAAATTGAAAAGAGGGGTTAGGAATGTTTTCAATGCATGATTGTTTATGGAGATCTTCATTATTGTGTCTATAACACTACCCAAAAAACCAATCTTTAATAACTATCACAGATTGAGAGAAATCATATGAACAACAGAGGTCATTCAGAAACAGAGTTTGTACTGTCGACTGAAATGTTGAAAAATCTTAGAAAATGAAAACGAACGATCTAGAGGCCCATTTTATACAGAAAGTTCCCTAAGACATTTAAGTTTAAGGTAAAAATAAGTTAGGACCACCCCTTTTGGAAACGTTTTCTGAAAAAGAGGTTGGAAGTGGACCTAGCTGCTGTGACAGCAAAAACAGAATGTCTGGAAGGAATGTTTGGGTCCAAATGGACCATTTCCAAGTACTTCCAAGTCAAGCCAAAAATCTTGGGTGTTCTTTAATGAGTTAGGAAGACTTTACAAGTGGCCTTGCATCCATACATTGAGTATTGATCTCTAGAAAAATCTTTGAACTCAGATCACTCACTGTTTTGACTCACTGTTTTGAAGATTTTGGGAAAAACTAGAGTTTTCTCTCTTGAGATTAACATGAAGGGTTTTAAGAGGGGTTTTGAAATAGAGGTTTTGAAAGTATATTTTCAACATTCAATGAAGGTTATAGCCACTTAAAATGCCAACATCAAACTCATCATCAAGAACCTCCAAGATTGTTGGAGAGGTTTATTTTTATTTGAACATAACTTCAATACACTTCAAGAATACCTTGGAGGTATTGAAGTTATGATCATCATCTATCAAACATGTTTTTGAGGTCAAGAGCTACTATCCATAAGGATTCACTCACCTCAAACTTCATGTCATCACTTAGATGGTGATGAACTAGTAAGTAAATAAAGAAAATAAAAAAGAAATGAGGAAAGAAGATATGAACACAATATGAACAAGTAAGTAAATAACAATCAATAGATGATAATCAATGTGATTTTGGACTTTCTATAGCAAAATAGTAGGAGGAAGCTCCTTTTCTCTCTTCTAAACCTATCTCTATCTCTCTTCTTCTCTACAACTTTTTAAGCTTTTGCACTTGGCCCCCCCAAAATGAAGAGCAATGGGGGGTTTATATAGGCCAATTTGGGGTGGTTTTGGGATTTTAGAAGTGTTCCCATTGGTCCCAAACATCTGTGAACATAAAACTACGTCGTTTTGGTTTTCAATTAATCAAAATGAATTCCCAAGAAAAATTACAAAAATACACTATTCTGGAGGGGAGTGCCGCGACGGCACTGGGCCAGTGCCGCGGCGGCAGTGGGCCAGTGCTGCGGCGGCACTGCTCCTCCTTCGTCCAGATAATGCTGTTTAGGCCCCCTGAGGTTCCGGTATTCGCGAAAAGGCCATATTTCGTCCGAAATTCACAGAAAATGCGTACAAAGTCCAAATTGAGGTTGTGATATACAGTTGGAAAGGTAATGGAGTCTACTTTACATAAAAAATAATTTGGGGATAGGTCACTTTGAAAAGTTTTGCGGTATTTGCGATAAAAGCCAATTTGATTGCCTTTTTTGCCTTCGGAAATTCATAATAGACTCGTTTTAAATCCGAAATTTATGTGCGATATACCGTTGGAAAGCTATTGACCTCTAGTATCCATGAAAAATATTTGAAAATTGTTACGGTGCCCCGGTTTTAAAGTCAAATTTTGGTCAAACTGGTCAAACCTGGGATTCCCGGGAAGTTCTGGGAACCTCTGGGAGCTCCCAGGAGTTGATGTTTTCGTGTGATCTTCTTTTAAAACTCATTTTAATACTTTCCACATGATCTAGAATGATTTCGGCGAATTCGGACGATTTCGGTCAAACTTGGTCAAACCTTGGTCAAACCTGGTCAAACCTTGGTCAAACCGGTCAACGGGGACTTTTCGAGAACTTCCGGGACTTCCGGGGGTCTCTGGGAGCTGACGATTTCATCCGATTTTACTTAAAAACTCATTTTATCATTTTTCTTACGACATAGCATGTTTCCAGAACTTCGGGACCAAATCTAGGAGTTTTCGGGCTTTCAGGGGCATTTTGGTCATTCTGAGCATTCTGAGAGACAGAACTAATTTCCAGGAGTCCTTTTGAGTCTTTTCGATCATTGTGAACCACCAAGCTATGGGTCTCCTAAATTTAATAGCCGACAAAATGGGGTGTCTACACCGGTCTAATGCCCCTCTGCTTGAAACTTCAGTAAAGGTACTTGGTCGATGGGACTTTCGACTAGTCGAAAGGGACGTTCGACCGGTCAAGATGCCCCCTGCCAGCCTACTTGGTTCCCCTACTTCCAAACCTTTTCAAAAGTTCTAATTACAAACTTAAGCTTCTTTTGGGACCCTTTTAAGGGAAAATTAATTGGATTGAATTTTGAAGCCTCCGGGCGACAGTTTATTTTTCGGTTGGCTCCAGTATGCACTAGAACGGAAGTTATGTTTATTTTCTGCTACGTGTTCTTAAAAC
Organism: Hydrangea macrophylla; assembly: GCA_033977485.1. Lineage (NCBI taxonomy): Eukaryota > Viridiplantae > Streptophyta > Magnoliopsida > Cornales > Hydrangeaceae > Hydrangea > Hydrangea macrophylla. The sequence goes on from CM066994.1 coordinate 72,368,229, forward strand.
AAATTCTTTTGGGAACGTTAATGAATTGGAGTAGCCTCAGTGGCGTGCCACGGACTCCGGTTCTGCTATTGCAGGACCGGGCTGTGACACAGTAAGAGTAGTAGCTTTAGAATTTTTAGACAATAAAGTTTTAATTTTATCAGATGTACTTTACGTCCCTTTAATGAGACGTAATTTAATTTTAGTTTCTAATTTATTGAATAATGGTTATTCTTTTCATTTTGGAACTAAAGTTGTGATCAAAAGAAATGGATCTTTTGTGAGTTATGGTGTTAAATCAAATGGTTTGTATGGGATTACTCCTAATATTTCTAAAGACTCTTGCATGGAGCTTAATAACTCAGTGGTAACTGTAATATTTTTATAAACCATAAGCTGCAAAAATTATTTTAGGGTTCCCAAACCTTCTCATCCTCTCCATTAGAGATCCCACCATCTCTAGCCTCTCTGGGAAGCACTCATAGGAGACATAAGGGTGAAGACAACCTAGTGGAGGATGCCGCACAGTCAAGGAAGAAGACAATTAGAATTGGGTTCAAGACCAGAGGTATAAACTCTTATTCCCATATTGTATACGCATCTATAGAGTTAACGAGTAGTAGATCCGGGCTACCAATAAAGTTTTTGAAACTTAATCTTTTCGCTGCGTATTTAAAATAATTTTTAGACCTATTTTTATTACTAGAGAACCATGAAGGGGTTTGTGGTGCTCACATGAATGGACACATGCTGGCAAAGAAGATAATTAGACAAGGATATTATTGGACCACCCTTGAAAAAAACTGCTGTGAGTATGTAAGAAATTGCCATAAGTGTCAGATTCATGCTAATCTAATGCACACGCCACCGTCTCAGCTCTATAGTATGACCCCCCCTCCCCCCCCCCTCCCCCTGACCATTCTCTATGTGGGATATCGATATCATTGGAGAAGTTATCCTAAAAGCATCACCAAGAACTTATAAAACATTATATAAATGAGACCAAGTGAGTAAAGACTCACTTAGGGTGTGTTTAGCAAAGCTTGAACTTCCGAGCTTTAATGGTGGCCTCCTCCTTTGTCTATCTCTGCCTTCTCTTTCTGTCTCTATCTCTTTCTCCTTCTCTTCTTCTTCTTTTTCTTCTTTGCCTCCTTCTCTTTCTCTCCTACAGAAAAAAATATATAGAGGTATATGTGTATGTATAATATATGTATGTGTGTATATATATGAACACATAACTCACAACTCTCTCAACTCTCTAAAATCTCTTGATTCAGCCAACCCAACACACACACACACAAGAGCACAAGTTATATATAGAGGGGAGGGGGTGGATGTGGCATTGTTTGCGCAGAAACTGGAATTCTGATGATTACACTTTCTATCGATCGAAGGTAGTTCGATCGCTTTAAAAAGGTACGATCGCTTGAACTTTAGAAATGCTCAATCGCTCGAAAGTAGTTTGATCAGTCGAAGGTTGGATTTCAAGGAGAGTTAAGGAAAGTATATGAAATCTCTCTGCATAAATAATTATTGAAAATACTGGGTATTACTGTTTGCTATAATATTTATTCGGGCGTGCCAGAGCCTTGTTGGGTAGACCCAAACTAATAAAACAAAATTTCCTAAGTCACTTGTGTGAGTGATACACAAGGTTTGGAAATCTGACTTCTATCAAACGATTGTGATGGCCAAGTAGGAAAGTACCCTTGGCCTAAGGTCCCTAGACAGTGTTGAAGCACACAAGTCTAGCAAGTGATGAAGACAAGCAAGAGAAATTAAATAAAAGAGCATTTTTATTTAATTGAAATAAGGAAGAGAAAATTACAAGGATGTAATTTAAATGCTAAGAAAGCCTAAGAAAAAAAAATAAAAAGGATGCTTAGAGTGCTAAGAATGCTTTTTGGATGCATTTGTCGAGGTGACGCGGAGTGCCTTGACTGCTGGCCGGCCTGCTGTATTTGTAGTGGCCTCTATTGATTGAGATAAGGAAATAAACTGATAAAATCAATCTGGTAAAAAAAATTACCAGATTTTATCTCCACCAGTCTGATCTTGAATCTGGACTGTATCTTGGCTTGAATCGGTTTCCTTTGCTTGCAAGCAATAGATATATACAATAATGGTTGATATTATCTTCCAATATTATCTTTCCTTAAGTGATAAATATTTTTTATATTCTTGATAATGTTACCCTTATCACAATACCATATCTCTAAAGAGTTTATGGAGATTGATACTCTTCCCATAATTGGCCCACCGTATATATATATATATATTCCAAAGGTGGCCTAATTTGTGCTGCCCGAATACCTTATGCATGCCAATCAGTGGTTGAATTAATATGGCAGCCAACTAGTGTGTGGCCCACCATTTCGTTAAATGCAAACACTTCATAAGGAAGTGATCAAACATTGATCAGCCCGATGGCATTGATGAAAGCAAATTTGGACTTTGCCTTAGCATTGCCGTAGCCCGAATTATTAAAATTAAAATGGTCTATGCTTGAGATAGGCCCACCAATGATTACTTCTCAAAAGTAATCTAATGATCTGAGATGACCAAATAGTATGAGTCCGACAAGGAGAAGTTGAATTGATCTGATGAGGCAGCCCGACTAGATGGTGATCTGTCCGAATAAAACTGCCTGGCAGTCCGATTGTGGCAATGCGGTCTGTCCAAGTAAAACTCATTCGGCCCTACTAACTTTGAATTAGTCACTTTGCCCCTAATCATTCAATAGGTCTATAAGTTCGATTAAAAAATCACCATCGGCCTCTACTAAGTTTTGACTAAAAAATGTATTTTTTGGGTGCAAACAATGCCCCCCTGGCTCTTTAAAAATGAAATCAATGCAATTTTTGAATAGCCAATTTTTTTCAGACTGAATCTCACTTGGACTAACATCGGTCTTACCAATCGGTGAATATTATCCGAAAAAGCTTTAGCTGTTCGGACCAACTTGGCCTTTGTGAAACATTGAGGTCAATTCTTCTATGACACATGCCAAGCGGAGAACAAATCTTGATAAGAGCAATTCAGGCCACCCCCATGACAATGAAAGGACAATATGTCAGATTCCTATTGAAATCTTAACCTTATAGGCCCACCTTCCACCATATGCCTAACAAATAAAATTCCTTGCATGAATAATAAAGCCACCTTTTCAAATTATTTATGAACATGTTCAACCGAATCAGTACTCAAGTTCTGTCTTCAATAATTTTTTTTCTTTTTGCTTACGGTCTAGAGGACAGTCCGAATAGCCTATTGACTGAATTAATTCAGTCCGGTTTTAGTACCTTTTGATAATACCATTGCTGCAATAATAGCCACCAAATAATATTCAACTTTTGGTGACACCCACACATCCATCGTGGATGTAAATCAACCCAAGCCAAATAATTAATTGGCTTAAAATGGAGAATATAATCGGTCACCATAAGGAGACCGAAAAAATTAAACAACTCTTTGAGGGTGAGTTTCCTCAAAGAAATATTTTCAAAAGCTTCATGGACCGATTTAATTTCAATCGGTCTCTGCGAAGCTTTCCCCCCGAGCGGTTCATCACCGATTGCTTCGTCTTCTTCAACATCAGGGAGGGGCTCTACGGCCGAAATAAGACTATTCGGCTCTTCCTCAAAAATTATTTTTTCGCCGTCTTGCCCCCCGAGCGGATTGGACAGCGTGGAATCAAGATGACCAGAGACACCGGTCTCTTGATTTGGAGTGGAAACATCGGCCTTCTCGGGCCGTTGTCGTGACTTTAAGAATTGCTCGATCTTTTGCCCTTGAGCCTCTAGTATTGCCAGGCTTGCTTTCGTGTCTTCTTCAAACCGGCTAAGCTTTGCCTGCTGTTATCTCGAATGCGCCTTCATATCTTCAAGAGCACGAAGAATGTTGTCACAAACTAGATTCTTTCGCCAGTCACCGTATAGAAAATCGTCTAGAGACATGAACGAATTTCCCTCGGGCGGCGGTTCATCAGCTCCACTCGAAGCTTTGAGGAGGCCGATTTCTTGATTAAAAAATCGCATGTCGGCCTCAAAACGGTCTATCTCATTGTGAAGATGACCAGTTTCATTCCAATATCCATCGTTGTAGAGACGATAGATTTCTTCGCGAAGTTGGCGTATTGACTCATTCCGCCAACCAATCTGGTTGTTGTAGAAGTGTAGCCATGCTTCAGTGTATGCATGGCTCATCACTTGGCGGTCCCACCGGGCGTGCCAAATTGTTTGCTATAATATTTATTCGGGCGTGCCAGAGCCTTGTTGGGTAGGCCCAAACTAATAAAACAAAATTTCCTAAGTCACTTGTGTGAGTGATACACAAGGTTTGGAAATCTGACTTCTATCAAACGATTGTGATGGCCAAGTAGGAAAGTACCCTTGGCCTAAGGTCCCTAGACAGTGTTGAAGCACACAAGTCTAGCAAGTGATGAAGACAAGCAAGAGAAATTAAATAAAAGAGCATTTTTATTTAATTGAAATAAGGAAGAGAAAATTACAAGGATGTAATTTAAATGCTAAGAAAGCCTAAGAAAAAAAAATAAAAAGGATGCTTAGAGTGCTAAGAATGCTTTTTGGATGCATTTGTCGAGGTGACGCGAAGTGCCTTGACTGCTGGCCGGCCTGCTGTATTTGTAGTGGCCTCTACTGATTGAGATAAGGAAATAAACTGATAAAATCAATCTGGTAAAAAAAAATTACCAGATTTTATCTCCACCAGTCTGATCTTGAATCTGGACTGTATCTTGGCTTGAATCGGTTTCCTTTGCTTGCAAGCAATAGATATATACAATAATGGTTGATATTATCTTCCAATATTATCTTTCCTTAAGTGATAAATATTTTTTATATTCTTGATAATGTTACCCTTATCACAATACCATATCTCTAAAGAGTTTATGGAGATTGATACTCTTCCCATAATTGGCCCACCGTATATATATATATATATATATATTCCAAAGGTGGCCTAATTTGTGCTGCCCGAATACCTTATGCATGCCAATCAGTGGTTGAATTAATATGGCAGCCAACTAGTGTGTGGCCCACCATTTCGTTAAATGCAAACACTTCATAAGGAAGTGATCAAACATTGATCAGCCCGATGGCATTGATGAAAGCAAATTTGGACTTTGCCTTAGCATTGCCGTAGCCCGAATTATTAAAATTAAAATGGTCTATGCTTGAGATAGGCCCACCAATGATTACTTCTCAAAAGTAATCTAATGATCTGAGATGACCAAATAGTATGAGTCCGACAAGGAGAAGTTGAATTGATCTGATGAGGCAGCCCGACTAGATGGCGATCTGTCCGAATAAAATCGCCTGGCAGTCCGATTGTGGCAATGCGGTCTGTCCAAGTAAAACTCATTCGGCCCTACTAACTTTGAATTAGTCACTTTGCCCCTAATCATTCAATAGGTCTATAAGTCCGATTAAAAAATCACCATCGGCCTCTACTAAGTTTTGACTAAAAAATGTAATTTTTAGGTGCAAACAATTACAGAGTAGAAGATGTAATCATCATTTAGGTTGATAGTAACAATTTATCCAACTACAGGAATATGATTACGAATGCTGAAGGTAGATGGATATTTGTACAATCATACAAGTCTAGTTATTGCTTCAGATATGTTCTTTTACGTTGGAGTGCAGTTATCGTTATATAGTAGAGTTAATGTTAATTGACCAGTTGGTTAATTCGCTGATCAAAGACTTTGATCATGGGAATTAATGACTGGTCTGAGCCAACAATAAAGAAACAAGGAGGTCATATTCTTAGCTCTGCAATAATACTTGGAAAGGCAGAAAGAGGTGAACCAATTGATTGAATTGATTCAATTGATAGGTGATTGGTCTCAATCAATCGATTGAAAATGTTTCATTCAAAGGGAATCAATCAATTGAGAATGGTTCAATCTATTGAAAGTCAATTCAATCGATTGAAACCAAAAGTCGGTTTGAAAACTTATAAATAGGAGGACTTGCAAGACAGAATATACAGCTCGTCATTTTTCTTCTCTCAAAAGGTCCAGATATTTTAGAAGTTCTCTAAACCCTCCTCAACTCTCTATTAAGGTTCCCACTAGCCCTAGCCTTTCCGGGAAGTGATCAAGGAGACATAAGGGTGAAGACTTTGTAGAGGAAGTTGCTGCACAAAGAAGGGTGAAGCCATAATTAGAATTGGGTTCAAGACCAAAAGGTATTATATCTTCTCTATGCATCTATAGATCGATAATAAGTAGATCTCGTATGCCAAATAAAGTTTTGAACTTGCTTTTCTGCTGCGCATGTTATTTAAGTTTTTTGAAACCTAAATCCATCACGTTAGACTACTAGGACACATGACAGTTCACGAGTGGCTGGTAAAACTTTGACCAGGCAATGTAGCAGCACCGGATTGGCTGGTTAGTGTTTGACTATGCCATGTGGCGGCTTAAGGTTCACTAGTTAACATGGGCCGCACGTGGGGGATGTGACACAATACTAGTGACGTGTGCAGACTATTTTTGGAGGGAGACAAAGTCGGCGGTGCTGTAATCGTCTGCGGTGGACGATGGTGATGGACTAGGTAGTTTTCGACGATTATGGGTGGAACAATGGTCGGAGATAAAATAGTTGGACAAGCAGTGCATGTGGTATTTTGGGTGTCTTCTATGGTGGTCGGACCAGCGATGGAGGGTTCTTCTGGGCTAGAGGTTTGCAATGTTGGTGCCGGTGAGAGAGGGTGAAATGATTAAGGGTCTATTTGGCTGTCTTTTTTAATTTTTGTCTAAAAGGGTTAGGGTCTGTTTGGTTTAAGTTGTTGTTGTGGCTTTTCTGAGGGTGTTTTGGGGTTGAAACTTAGAGGAGGGTTGGGTAATGTGTTGGTGGTCTGTGATGGTGTGGCTGATAGAGGTGTTGGTGATGGTATTTGGAGGTAGAGAAGATGGTGAGGACGGGGGGCTTGTACAAGACAAAGCTTGGGTTTTGGTTTTGTTCCTACCAAATACCTCCCTAATTTAGGGTGGGATTGTTTTGACTGTAGAAGGTTTCTTGTGTGGGATTTGAGAGGGAATGGGGGCTTTAAATAGCCAACAACCCATGGGTGATGGTTGAGTGATTCGCGCGCCACGATTTTGATCGGTGCAACCCTGATCATGACCATACGTCATTCTGTGATCTTCAGTTGTAAATTATTCTCAAACAGGCCGCCCGATCTTTGTGGTTCGAAGAGACCCAAATTCGTATTGATGTCGTCTTCAAATCTGTTTGGTTGGATTGGCGATTTTCGAGTATGGATAATGATCTGTATGCCCTTGTCCTGGATGATTCAGCCGTTAAAACTCCGATCGGACGCCGTTTCTTCTCTGATTGGACTGATTCAAGTCACAAAATCTCAGTTTTTCTTTGCATTTTAGTCAGCTATGTCCAGTCATAATTTTAGAACTTCCAGATTTACGATTACGTCTTTTTTTCTTCGATTTTGGTGTTCCGAAACTTCAATCGGAGCCCAATTCTTCAACGGTTATCAGAATTTGATGATTCAATGTTTTTTTGGGCCCGTATTGATGCATGTTACCCCTGACGTAATTGAATTCGACTTTCGGTCGTCCCGGACTCAATTTCGATCTTGAATTTTGTGCCAAGCTTCGATTCCGGTTGAAAAAGTCATTGGTTTTTGGAATCAGACGATCCCAAACTTTGAAATTTTCGGTCGATGGGCTATGGATTCTAAAACGACTTCGATTTGGCATTCCCATACTTTGATATGTTGACTTTCGACTCGATTTGGCGTTGAGTACTAACTTCTAGGAGATCCGAAATGCAGTATGTTTGCATTGGCGCCATTTATGGGATTGATTTAACATCTAGAGCTCCTGAATGGATCCCAACTCTCTTTTTCTCGAATCGTGTGCCTGGTGGGCCTCCTGCGATAGTCAGTCCTCTTCTTTTGTTTGTGGTAAAATGGAGTGTCTACATATATGTTAAGAAAAAGGCTAAAAAACATTTCAACACCGGACAATTTTACGGAATTTCACTTTGGGCCCTTTTATTTATCAAATGCATTATCCTGGTCCTTCAACTTTAAAAATGGTGCCAATTTGGTACCAGGGTCATTAAAAATACAGGGCTTGAAGTGAAAACTTTTTGCAACGCGAGGGACCAAAATAATGTATTTGAAAATGAAGAGCCCAAAGTGAAATTTTGGTAAAACTACACCTGAAATATTGTTTATCCTAAGGATAAAAATGAAAAGAATATTTTTTTTTGCATTAGTAATGTAATTTTTAACCATTTGAGTTAACAATTATGATTCGATAAACGAATCTGAATATTAGACCATCTCCAAAGGTGATGTCAAAACTCCCACATTAAATAACTCATTTGATGCACAAAAACACATTTGTTGCATGAATAAAATTTCTGCACTCCAAAAGATGCACCAAATGATCGATGATTATTTTAATGTATATATACTTTTTGCTTGTTTTTATATTCGAACTTCTTTTTATCACTTTTATGTCCTGTATTTATAGTTACTTGTGGTTTTTTAAAAAAATGAAATTTATTTTAAAAAATAAATAAAAATAAAACTATTTTAAATTTAAAATTCAATTTTTTTAATTCAATTACTTTTATGACCGTTGCATTTTAAAATTTTATGATCGTTGGTAACAAATGAAGGGTCAAGAATTGGGTTGGAAATATCCAAGAATTGTATTTGGATTTTTCTCTCTATGTATTAAATTAATGTTAAAAACTTAATCCACCCACTTCCCAAACCCCCAATTCAATTTAGAGAATCACACCCATCTCTCTCTCTCTCTCTCTCAAATCACACCCAGATTAATGTATCTCAACCATGTTCTCGCTTTTTAAGTACCCACCTCCCAAACCACCAATTGATTTATAGAAATTCTCAAGTAAAACCCACCACCTCTCTCGCTCTCTCTCAACCAAAAGCCAGATTTTATTGGTTCGGTGATGGAATCGGTGGTGGAAGGGTGGTTCGGTGGTGGAATCACTGGGTGGCTCGGTGGTGGGGCTAAAAAAGGGTGGGTTCTTTGATTAATTGGGGTTTTTGTGAAATTAATTTGTAAAGAGTAGAATTGGGTTTGAGATTTGATTGCCTGACATTCATTTTTTAATTTGAAAGTATTGATTTGCTGCAATCATCAACCGCATCAAGTTTGCCTTGGATGAGTGGGGCAGCAAATTTGCTGCAGTTGTTTGTCTCCTGTGTTGGAGCAAAGTTGACATGACAGGTCAAATTGGTTTGCTACGAGGGGATGCTGCGGCTGTTGGAGATGGTCTTAGAATTCCAACAAATCTGGATATGGATCAAGCTAAACCAGATTCAATAGATAAATGAACCGAATGTGGATAACATAAGTTTTAACGAATCGGTTCTAGATCATATGGATCCGGTCGGATCCAAACCGTTCCTAGTCGTGGGAAAACATCACTGCACTGCACTGCACTGCACGCTACCCGACCCATTTGAGAGAACAAAGGCGGGAAAAAACCTGTCACTGTCTCACTCTCTCCAGCTATCTCTCCGCCTCAAAGTAGAACCCCAATTGCCCCCTTTTGTAGCTTCTTACGCTACCAAGCAACCAACCTAGTTGCCCCATAAGAATCGATCCCCATTCTGCTACAATCATCATCATCTTTTCTTTATATTATATATATATATATATATATATACACCCCATCTTCCCCCATGTCACTACACATTCACGCATTTCTACTGTCCTCTCTCTATTTCTCTCTCCGACCATCCTTCTCCGAATTCGACTCTGGTGTCCGCCATGACCAGTTTCCATAATGAATCCCACGGTGCAGAAGAGATCAATATTTCTGCTGTTATACTTGATCTGGATGGGACTCTTCTCAACACAGGTCTTCAATTTTTCACTCTTAATTACAAAATTAATTTTGATGGACATCGCTATAACTAAAAGTAACATGATATATATATGTATGTATGAGTGTGTGTGTGTGTATTCAGGCATTACATTTTGTATGGCTGTGTGTGTGCAGAGCAAGCTACAAAGGGGGTTTTGAAGGAGTTTTTGGCAAAATATGACAAGGTTGTGGACAGGAAGAAAGAAGATAAAAGGTTGGGGATGACTCATAAAGAATCATCAAAGGCCATCATTAAGGACTATGACCTTCCACTCACACCTGATAATTTTACAAGAGAAATCATGCCCATTTATCGAGAAAAGTATCCATCTCTCTTTCTTTTTCTCAACTATCCCATATACGCTTAATTTCTTGGATTGGATTTGTTTTTATAATATTGGTATTTTTTCAGTCAAGAACTCATAGTAAGCTATGTTTATGTTGTTTCTCTTGGAACCATGGTAATGTTGATTGATTGAATCTATGACTACCCTTTAACTAAATGTTTTTGTCAGTTTTGACTAATTTAACTAGAACAACCTTTGGCCGTACTTATCCTGTGTATGTACGTAACTGTACAAGGTTTTTTCCTCTTTACTATCGCTTCTGTCTTGGTTTTACTTTCCTGTATCACATAGTGTATTGTTGCACGTCCAACACAGCCTTTCGTAGAATCCATCCTTTTATCTAATAAAAATCCAATACCACCGCCCCTACCAAAGGGAAAAGAAAAATTCTGATTAAAAGAAGGAACCACCACTGCCCCAAAATGATTATCATTCCCTTGTAGTCGCCAAAGATCTGCTCAGTTGACTTAGAGAGCTACCAAGCTCTATATTATGAATAGTAATATTTCCCCTTGATAGAGATTTTCATTCATGGATCAGATACCTTCTAAGCTACCCATATCCGATCAACTTGACAATTGGCATATACACATGGTAGTAATACCTAACCCAACAATAGTCTTGGTACCGCAGTCCTGCCAATAGTAACTGGAGAATGAGTACTTCTTAGTTAAGGAGTGAGTTTTTAAACTCGTGCACTGGGCTGCCCTTTTATAAATCCACTATACCAAGGTGATTGTTGAAGCTTGATATACATTGTTTGGCCATTCTCTAATAGCTTGAGTTTTTGGAGCAATTGGTGACTTAACATTGTATCAGAGCCTTGTTTGTGATAGGTCTCGGGTACAAGTTCCTGTGCCCCTTTTAGTTTACATATTTGTAGTTTGTTGTTGTGATGGAGTTTAGTTTGTTACTTTACACATGCAAGAGACGGGGTAGTATGTGAGGGAAGATGGTAAAGCTTGATGTACATTGCTGGCATCTCCATTCTCTAACAGCTTAAACTTTTGGAGCAACCGGTGACTTAACAGTGATCTTGCGAACGCCAAGTGTTGGAATTAGGAGCATACTATATATTGACCTCAAAAAATGGCACTCTTTAATTCGAATTGAGTTTTACGCTTCATAGCCTCAATAGTTTCTATGCCATGATTCATTGGCCCCTATTCTTACATGCCTATCCTAGCTTAACACACTAACACAGGAGCATATCGATATTGAAATACTATTTGGAATTGTTGTTTCCTTTTCCCTCTCTCTCTAGGTAGCACTGGTGCGGGTGCGGGTGCGGGTGCGGGTGCGGGTGCGAGTGCGAGAGATTCGCCAATTTTCCAAAAAGTAAGGGTGCGGATGCGGCGGGAGTACTTGGATGAAATATTAAAATATAATTTTATATTATAGTATATACAAATTATTTTATAACTATTAGTGCAATAATGTATACCCTATATAATTGCTATTATTATTTTCTATTATTTCTCTTTTAAACCCCCAAAGTTTTCAAAATTGTCTGAAGAACTTGTGTAATTTTTTCTTTCTTTCAAAAGAACGCTACAAAAATGCCCCAACCGCACTCCAAAAGAACTCAAAGAATCCACGGCGCACCTAGTACGAGTACGCACTAAGTGGGGGTGCGACGGCCTTTTTGAAGAGTCTGTGCTCCATAGCCCTCTCTTTTTCAACATCTCATTACTAAATACTTTAGCTTTCTTTGGCAAGTGGAAACTTGTGTGGTTTTGGAGTAGACAATGTGGAGCTAGTTCTACCCAATTGCAAAAAAGGGGAAAAAATACGAATCGCCACGAGTCACGACCCCACATAAACATATCCCTACAATGTGTGGTTAGTTCTTCCAAGTTCCCAACTTCTTGCGGTTAGTTATATAAAGCACTGACGCTCCATTTTGTGCCCCGTATGCGTATCTAATGCACAGCGGACAGTCACATATTGGACATGACTGGATACATGTCCGACACACCAAAATCCTTATGTGATTTCGTATAACTAGAAGTTATCTACGCTGGGACATTTTTGATTTATGACTTCATGAATATTTTGTTGTATTGTATTGTGTTATGTTTTTATTCTTCTTTTTTATGAGATATTGCAATGTTTGCTCACTGTTATTTTGTCTGTAATTTGAGTAGTTATTTTTTTTGGTCATTTGATAAAGATTGAAACTATGGCTTCGTGTGTTCTAAGTTTCTAGCTGCTATGGATGATTATGTAATGTTGATGTTCAATCCTCTTTTTTTTTTTTTTTAATAATAATAATAATAATAATAATTATGTTGATGTTCAATCCTCTTTTTTTTTTAATAATAATAATAATAATAATAATAATAATAACAATAATAATAATAATAATTAAAATTTATAGACAGGATCAATAATATGAAAACAGAAATTTATTACTTACTTGTGGTGTACCACTATTACAGAGCTAAAGAGAGGAGAGGATTACAAGAGAAGGAGGAGAGGTAGAGAGGAAAAGTGAGGAAAAATCGAGATGCCCTTCAACAAGTCTGAGGGTCATCTTAAATACAAATAAAAAGTCTACAGTATTACAGACAGGGTACTGTAGATGAACATTAAAAAGTAAAAAAGACGAAAACGCGTGTCCTCGGATGTTGGAGTCGTCCAAATCGCCTTTTACTTTAATAATTCCCAAAACCGTTGGTATACCAAACTGTGGGCAAAACCTGTGGGTGGGAGAAACGTCACTGCATGCGTCACTGGCTGTGGTGCGTCACTGCATGCGTCACAGAAGAAAATTATTCCAGCTTACTGTTGGGCTTGTTGGACTGTGATGCCGTGGCAATCATGGCATCGAAGAAGTCTTCCATAATGGGGACTTGACTTGGAATGGACGCTGTAACCATTTCTTCTTCATCTTCATAAGGGTCCTGTACTTCACCTGCTAAACACCCAAGAGTGTTGGTCTGTGTAGCTTGGGATGACTGACCCTGATCTTTAGCTTGACTTGAAGTAGTCTGACTACCTCCTTGTTGAGAAGCTAAAAATTGCTCCTTAAGAGCTTCCATAACCTTCACATGGATTTCATCTTTTGAAAGCTGTGGAAATTTCCCCCTAATGGAAGTGAATAGGAGTTCAAACATATTTAAATGGGAGGAGAGTTGGGAGGCTTCCAACATGAATTGGTTTGCTCGTTTCTTTTCTTCCTCTTCAAATGTTTTAACATATTCCCTGACAACAGGCTAGATTTTAGAAAGGGCATTAGAAACATCAAATCCAGGCCACCATTTCACCCAGAAAGTTCTCTGGAGAATAGGAATTCTAAGATGATCGTCAGCAAGAACAATATCCCATTTCCAAATCCAGACAAGTCTGAATTCAGCGAAGAAAAATAAAACATTTCGTCCAAAAGGAATATTGGTCAAAGACTTTCCTCTAAGAACTGGATGGTGATTAAACCATACTTGAAAGTAATCCAGTATTTCTCGAGGAACAATACCAATTTCTGGACCCATTTTTTCCCACCAATGGTAAAACCAGTTAGGAAAATAGTGAAGGCCAGTTTTAAGAATTTGGTCATTGATAACGAAAAGCCAAGTGTGCCTTCGATTTGGATTCATATAAAGAAAAGCTTTATTCCAAGCCTCTAAATAATCCCAGTAATTATAAGTTGCCCCATTAATTTTTAAAGTTCTGGCCTGTGCAGGATTTAATCCCCACTGATTAGCATGAAGAACTTTAATAATATAACACTTAGAATGTGTTATAGGGGTCTTTTTATCAGTTGGAACAGTATGAAAATGCTCAATTTGAGCAGAACCTGTTTCAACCAAAATTGCTTCATAGGCAAATCTAGGTTTAGATTCTTGGATCATGAAATTGTGCATGTTAAGAAATCTTTCTTTAAAACCCCAAGCATCTAGATTAACTTCATCAGAATATTTCATATTATCTAAGACAAGAAAAGTCTCCAAAATTTGCTTTTGAAGAAAAATTGGCTCTTGAATTAGAATGTCCTTGGCAGAGGGTTTCTGCTGAGGACCAGCCTTGTTTGGCTGATTGGATCCTTTATTCGGATTGGAACCCTTTTGTGGGTTCTGTTGATGGCCCTTCCCCTTGTTGGGATGCCTTTGAGGAAATTGAAATCCTCCTTTATCCGGAGGTTGCATCCTGTTTTTCCTGCAAAAATTCTCTAGTTAGAAAATCTGGTAAAGAATTTTGATCTCCTTTAATGTATTCAATCTGGAAATCAAAAGCAGATAAATCAGACTGCCATCTAGCAAAAATTTGCTTTGAAACAAGATTTTTAACATCCTGTTTTAAGATATGTTTAGCAGCACTGCAATCTATTCTCAGAAGAAATGCTTGGTTAAGTAAGTCATCCTGGAATTTAGTGACACACTTAACTGTTGGAATTAGGAAATATTTTAATATTGTTGATTTTATTCTTTTTATTTTAGGTCATGTTGACCCGTCTTTATTTCATATTTATTAGGCGATATTTCTTTTCCTTTTCTGGCTTTCTAGTTTTGTATATATATACATGGGATTAGTATAATAAAATGACTTTTTTTCCCAAATTCTATTTGGTATCAGAGCCAAAACTTACCACCACCACCACCACCCTTGCACCGTACATCACCACCACCGACCACCACCTCTGCGCTTACCACCACTACCCTTGCGCCGCACCCTCACAGCCCCACCGAACCCTACCCTAGCTTTCCCCTACCCAGCCGCAAGCCCCCAGGCCTGCCCTAGCCTGCGCCGCACCCTACCCATCCAGCGGCGCCACTACCGAGCCTCTCGGCTCTGTCAGTAGCCTTCAGGCTGCTCGTCTTGCCCGTGTTGGGCTTGTTTGTGATGTACTAGAGCAGTCTTTGTGCTCTTGGTTTTATGTTTGGGTGACCAAGTGTCCGGTTGCCCCCGTCGTTGTTTCGCCGAGTTTCCGGCTGTGTTGGTTGCTGCTGTGTCTCTGGCTGTATGTGTTCATCAAGCCCCGTTCGTTCGGCAGTGTGTTTTTCAGATTACTTGGCTCTCGTCTTGATCTTGTGACGTTTTATGCTTGAAATTAGTAAGGAAGCTGTATAGTTTGTTCGTTCAAGTGCACGGTTGCCCTCATCTCTCTCAGCCAAGTTTTCGATTATTGTTATTGATCGTATTACTTCCTTTTTTGGAGCTGTGTGTTGTTTGTCCTTGCTAGTTTCATGGCTGATACAAGAACAGATAGTGCTTTCCCTTCATCTTCTGGCCCCACGACCGCTATTGCAGCAAGTATTCCTACCGCTCTTTATAGTAAGTCAGACCACCCCACTTGGATTTTGGATTCTGGTGCCAATAATCACATGACTGGTGAGCATTCTATTTTTACGTCTCCTTTTACTTCCATTAATCAGTCTGTCCGTATAGCCGATGGGTCGTCCATTCCCATCCGTAGTCAGGGTGATGCACGCTTGTCCCCAGACATCACTCTTTCCTCTGTTTATTATGTCCCAAACTTTGCTTATAATATTCTTTCTGTTAACCGTCTTGCTAACAGTCATAATTGTGCCGTTGTTTTCCTACCCAACTGTTGTTATTTACAGGATTTGACTTCGAAGAAGATTTTTGGCAGGGGGTATGAGCGAGACGGTCTTTACTACTTTGGTGATCCTCCATCGTCTAAAGTGTCATCCTCCAGTCTCCAAGCTTCTGTTTTGCCAGTCTCAAATAATGTTTTGCCATCCTCAAATAATTATGTTTTTTCTCTTCAAACATTAGAGTTGTGGCATGCTCGTCTAGGACATGCCAATTTTCAATATTTGTGCTGGTTATTTCCTTCTTTAACTAAAGCTTGCAAGGATTCTAATTTTAAATGTGTGGTGTGTGAACTGTCAAAACATACTCGCACTTCATATATTCCTCGCATGCACCGAGCACCTAGTGCCTTTGATCTTATCCATTCTGATGTGTGGGCCCTTTACCTGTCACGGCCCTCTCTCAACACCGTTATTATGTCACATTTATTGATGATTACACTCGTTGCACTTGGGTTTATCTAATGAAGAAAAAATATGAAGTTTTCACTCATTTTAGAAATTTTCTACAAATGATCAAAACCCAATATCATACTGTTGTGCGTAATATTCGGTTTGATAATGGTAGGGAGTATATAACAGATGAGTTTCGATCTGCCCTGAACAAAGATGAGATTCTCCAACAACTTACATGTCCTTGTACTCCAGAACAGAATGGCGTGGCGGAGCGTAAAAACCGTCATATCATGTCTGTAGTTAGATGTCTCTTATGTGGTATGGGTGTTCCTAAATATTTTTGGCACATGGCTGTTCTCACTGCCACTTACCTTATTAATCGTACTCCCAGTCGAGTACTACAGGGCAAGGCACCTCTTCACGTGCTTAAGCCTGATAGTACTCTTTTTCCTATTTTGCCACGGGTCTTTGGTTGTACTTTTTTTTGTCCAAAATAGGAGTCCTACCCGTACCAAACTTGATAATAAGGCAGTTCGTTGTGTCTTTTTGGGGTATTCATCCATGTCTAAAGGGTATCGGTGTTATGATCCCGCTACTCGTCACTTCTATCACTCTTTGGATGTTACCTTTCTGGAAACTGTTCCTTTCTTTTCAGGTTCTTCCTCACCAACGCAAGTATCTGTGGAGCTTGTTGAGGACGATAATTCTGCTTTACCACGTCCCGTTCCCATCCTTGAGTCTGCTAGTGAATCTCTGCCTTCAGGGCTACATCTACCTCCAGTTATCTCCAGCGATCCCTCACAGGTTTACTCTCGCCGTCCACGCTCGACTGCTCCCCTGCCAGATTCTTCTCCGGATTCAGGTATCTCATCTTCTCCTTTACCTTCTGATATTGCTCCTGAAATTGTTTCTCCCCGTTACCCCACTCGTATACGTCGCCCCCTGCTCGCTTTCTTCTTTCTAATAGTACTAACCATCCAATTTCCAAGTATATCTCTTATCAGGGTTCGTCTACTTCTTATCAGTCATTTATTAGTCAAGTTGATTCGGTCTCCATTCCTCGTTCTGTTCATGAGGCCCTCCAGAATCCTAAGTGGGTGGCTGCTATGAAAGCGGAAATGGCTGCTCTGCAAGGAAATCAAACGTGGGAGCTTGTTGCTCTTCCAGTAGGTGAGCGCACGGTTGGCTGCAAATGGGTCTTTACCCTGAAATATTTGGCGGATGGGACTATTGATCGCTATAAGGCTCGATTGGTTGCTAAGGGTTTTACTCAGGTTCCTGGTAAAGATTTTGGTGCCACTTTTGCTCCTGTGGCTAAGCTAACTACAGTTCGTCTTCTGGTTTCTTATTCTTGGCCACTTCATCAACTTGATGTTAAAACTGCTTTCCTTAATGGTGATTTATCTGAGACTATTTATATGGATCCTCCACCGGGTTTTCGTGCTCTGGGGGAGTATTCTGGGAAAGTTTGTCGCCTCCGTAAGTCTCTCTATGGCCTGAAGCAATCTCCTCGTGCATGGTTTAGCCGCTTTGGTGATGTGATTCTTAGTATGGGGTTTATTCGGTGTCACTCCGATCACACATGTTTTATCCGTCGCCAGTCTCATGGGAGGTGTATTATTATCTCAGTATACGTTGATGATTTTATTATTACTGATGATGATGCATCTGGCATCGCTCGAGTGAAGCGTGATCTTGGTATGCCGTTTGATATTACGGACTTGGGTCCTCTTCGTTATTTTCTCGGTATTGAAGTAGCTCGCTCACGCTAAGGTATCTCCTTATCCCAGCGAAAGTATGCTCTGGATCTTCTTCAGGATACTGGTATGCTTGGGTGTAGACCGGCTTCTTCTCCTATGGATCCAAACCTAAAGTTATCTACTGAGTTGGGGGAATTATTACCTGATCCCTCGGTATATCAGCGTCTTGTGGGTCGTCTAATCTATTTGACGAACACAAGACCGGATCTGACATTTGCAGTTAGTGTTGTGAGTCAGTTTATGCACTCACCTCGGACCTCTCATTTGGATGCTGTGTATCATATTCTCCGATATCTTAAGACCTATCCGAGTCTTGGTCTGTTCTTCAAGACAGGAATACAGTCAGGTCTTTCCTGTTTTACTGATGCCGATTATGCAGGTTCGAAAAGTGATAGACGTTCTACTTTGTGTACTTTCCGTGGTGATCACCTAATATCGTGGAAAAGCAAGAAACAGGCAGTAGTCTCCCGTTCTTCTGCTGAAGCTGAGTATCGTGCTATGGCTCAGGGGACATGTGAGCTGCTTTGGCTTCGTTCTATTCTTGATGAGTTGGGGTTTCCTGTGAAGGGCTCGTCTATTTTGTTTTGTGATAATAAGTCGGCTATCATGTTATCATCCGACTCCGTCCTTCATAAGAGAACAAAGCACATAGAAGTTGATATTCACTTCATCCGTGAAAAAGTTAAATCAGGAGTTATCTCACCAAGCTTTGTCACCTCACGTGAACAAACAGCAGATATGTTTACTAAGTCTATTGGTCCTGGTCTTCTTCAGTCATCTATTCACAAGCTAGGGCTAGTCGATATATTCGCCCCAGCTTGAGGGGGAGTGTTGGAATTAGGAAATATTTTAATATTGCTGATTTTATTCTTTTTATTTTAGGTCATGTAGACCCGTCTTTATTTCATATTTATTAGGCGATATTTCTTTTCCTTTTCTAGCTTTCTAGTTTTGTATATATATACATGGGATTAGTATAATAAAATGACTTTTTTTTCCCAAATTCTATTAATAGAAAGCATTTCTTTTTTAATTGTAGAATAATTCTTTGAAGAACCTTTCCAAGTACCAGAGGTAAATCTCAAGAGTTCTTCTTTATTGGTGTTGGGATTCGCTTGTTTGAGAATTCCCCCATAACTAATATCTGAAGCATCAGTCTCAACAATTTTGTCCCATTGAGGATTAGCTAATCCGAGACAAGGTAATTGTTTTACTCTAAGTTTGATTCCATGGTAAAGGATTATTTCGAAGCCTTTGGTGCAGAAGTGCAAAATCATGGGCAAGTTTATCATAATGATTGCCAATATAATTCAGGCTACCCGAAAATCTTTGTAATTGGGTTTTATCTTTTAATTCATCAGGAAATTTAGAAGCAAATTCTATACTTTTGTAATTGGGTTTTCCTTTATTTATATTAAAACCCAAAAATCTAATTTGTAATTTAAAAAGATCCATTTTTTGGGCTGAAAGAACAAGACCATTATCAATAATGATGTCTTGTAATATTCTAAGATGTTTAAAATGCTGATCTATAGATGATGAGAAAACAACAATATCATCTATATAAACCAAACAGAATTATGAGAATGGAGTAAAAATATCATTCATTATATTTTGGAATTCTGATGGAGCAGTTTTTAATCCAAATGACATGACATTCCATTCATAATGTCCAAAAGGGACTGTGAATGCTGTCTTATATCTATCTTCTTCCTTAATTTGAATTTGCCAATATCCAGATTTTAAATCAAATTTAGAGAAGATAGAGGCATTATAAAGCCTATCCAATAAATCCTTTTTATTAGGAATTGGATATCTAATCCATTGTAAGGCATCGTTTAGTGGTTTATAGTTTACCACTAACCTGGGTCTGCCTCTTTCCTTTTCAGCATTTTTATTAACATAAAATGCAGTACAGCTCCAAGGTGAATAAGTTTTCCTTCTAAGCTTTTTATCTAAACGACCTTGTATTTCTTTTTTACAAAGTTCTAAATATTCAGAATTCATTTGGCTAGGTCTAGCCTTAGTATGAATCTGAGATCTTTCATCAAAATCATGCTTATAGGGGAGAGAAACAATATGTTTCTTCCATGTCCAAAAAGCACTAGGAATCTCACTGCAAACTTTATTTGAAATTCCTTTTTTAAAATATCAATTTTTCTAGAAACATTTGGCATCTGTAATTGATGCTCAATTTGCATGATTCTAGATTCATCTTGTAAAAATTCAAGGTGTCTTTCTTTTAAATCTAAAAGATTTATTTCATTGACAATCCTTGTTTCTGGTTCTCTAAGAAAGGGAAAAACCAGATCAAAATTTTTATAAATAGCAGTAATGCCAGTTGAGTCAACTTTGATTGGCATTAAGAGTTTTAAGAAAGGAGTCCCTAAAATTACTTGTTACTGTAAATCTTTAACAAGTAAAAAGGTGGAAGGTATACAAACTCCTTCATTACAAATAAAAACATCAGAAAGCTTGTATTGAATTTTCATTCTACTTCCACTGGCTGATGTTAAAGATTGCATAGTTTTTTCAAAATATTTAGTTGGAACTATGCCTTCTTGTATGCAGTTTAGGTCTGCTCCACTATCAATTAATGCAATAGCATTAGCAATGGTATATTCCTTATGGATAACCAAGTTAATCTTAACATACCATTTTTGAAAAATAACTTTATTCAAAATATGTAAATATTGATCTCCAGCCAAGTCTATGGGTAAAGGAGATTCTTCAGTATTAGGAATATTGTCTTCTATACTGATAGATGAACTAGAAACATTGATATTATCAATTTTCTCTTCCATTTTTGAAAATGCTATTTGGAGATCCTTAATATCGGATTTAACCAAATTTATCTCATGCTTTAAGTCTTGAATAGTAATGGGTTTTTCAACTTTCTCCATTCTATTAAAAACTTCCTGAATACTGTATTGCTTAGGAGAATACTCTTTTGTTTCAGGAGTTTTTCTAGTATGATTGATACATAACTGTATTACTTTCACCTTAAGTTCAGGATCAGTAATGTTGTCAATTATGCTTAGCATCTCCCTATGTTCTGCAGTAAGAACATTGAGTGTGAGGCCATTCATAGTAGCAATAGACTTCCAATAGTCTGCTTCATGGCAACCATTAGAGCAAGAAGGATGGTCAACAATTTCCTCTTGGGAATAGAAACCATCATCTTCTTCTTCTTCTGGAAAGTCTTCTTCTTCAGAGATATCTGGAGAAGTATTTAATAAAATTTTACAGAGTTGGGCTTTTAAGCCTTCATCAATCTGTAATTCTGCTAATTTCTTTTTAGTAGTACATTTGTTAGCCAAATGCCCTACTTTTCCACACTTCCAGCAAACCTTGGTTTCTATAGAACCCTTAATAGGTCCTTTCCTGGATGGGTTGTTTTTCCTGGGAGGTGGTCTAGTGTTTCTAGGGGCAGGATTAGTGTTCCTTCTACCAGAATTAGTAATTCTTCTTCTAGTAGTTTTGTTCTGATATCCCTGTCTTCTCTTTTTAGGAATCACAGGCATATCATAACCCCATTGTTTACAAAAATCTCCTAGTTCTTGTTTACTAGTAAGATTTTGTTTTTTTCATTTGGTATTGCAATTTCATGTCATTGCAAATACTTAATCCAACTTGTGTACAAACACTTTGAATGGACCCATAATTTAAGCTGTCATAAGGGATATTATATCCATCAAGGTACTGTAGATAAATCCAAGAAATTCAAAAAGTAGAATACGTGTCCTTGTTTGGTGGAGTCGTGCCAAACTACTTTTTGACTAATAAGGAAAACCATGGACGCAAAACTACGGGCTGTAAAACCGTGTGCGCAAAACCATGGGCAACCTATGTCATTGCATGCGTCATTGTTGGGGAGTACATCATTGCATGCGTCACTTACTCCAGCTTGTCATTTGGCTTACTGGATTGAGATGCCGTGGCAATCATGGCATCAAACAGGTCTTCCATAATTGGCACCTGACTGGATATGGACGCTGTATACATATCTTCTTCATCTTCATATGAGTCTTGAGCTTCACCGGCTAAGCATCCAAAGGCATTTGACTGTATTGCTTGGGATGACTGACCCTGATCTTTGGTCTGACTTGAAGTTGCCTGACCACTCCTTTGAGCAACCTGTAAGGCTAAGAATTGCTCTTTAAGAGCTTCCATAACCTTGGCATAAATTTCTTCCTTTGAGAGGTGTGGATTTTTTCCCCCTATGGAAGCGAAAAGGAGCTCAAACATATTTAAATGAGAGGATAACTGTGAGGCTGTTTGCATAAATTCTGCAGCTTTTTGTTTTTCATTATCCTCGAAATTTCTAATATAGTTTTTAACAGCTGGCTGGATTTTTGAGAGTGCATTATCAATATCAAATCCAGGCCACCATTTCACCCAGAAAGTTCTCTGGAGAATAGGAATTTTAAGAGGGTCTTCAGAAAGAAGAATATCCCACTTCCAAATCCAAACAAGTCTGAATTCAGCAAAGAAGAATAAAGTGTTTCTTCCAATAGGGATATTATTGAGAGATTTTCCTCATAGAATAGGATGGTGATCAAACCAGACTGTAAAATAGTCTAGAATTTCTCGAGGAACAATTCCAATTTCTGGTCCCATTTTGACCCACCAATGATAAAACCAGTTGGGAAAACTGTTAAGACCAGTTTTTAAAATTTGATCATTTATGACGAATAGCCAAGTATGGCTGCGCGTAGGATTTTTGTAAAGGAAAGCTTTATTCCAGGCCTCCAAATAATCCCAGTAATTATAAGTTGCTCCATTAATTTTTAAAGTTCTGCCTTGAGCAGGATTAAGACCCCACTGATTAGCGTGAAGAACTTTAATGATATAACACTTAGAATGTGTTATAGGAGTCTTTTTATCAGTTTGAACAACATGGAAATGTTCAATTTGAACAGAACCTGTTTCCGAAAGGATTGCTTCGTAAGCAAATCTAGGCTTAGATTCTTGGGTCATCCAATTATGCATGTTAAGAAATTTTTCTTTGAATCCCCAAGCATCTAATTCATCTAATTCTTCTTTTGAAAATTTTTCTAAAACAAGGAAAGTTTCCAAAATTTGTTTTTGTTGGAAAACAACCTCTTGTAGAAGAATGTCCTTGGCAGAAGGTTTCTGCTGGGGACCAGCCTTATGTGGCTGATTGGATCCTTTATTTGGGATGGAACCCTTTTGTGGGTTCTGTTGCTGGCCTTTCCCTTTGTTGGGACGCCTTTGAGGAAATTGAAATCCTCCTTTATCCGGAGGTTGCATCTTGTTTTTCCTGCAAAAATTCTCTAGTTAGAAAATCTGGTAAAGAATTTTGATCTCCTTTAATATATTCAATGTGGAAATCAAAAGCAGAAAGATCAGACTGCCATCTAGCAAAAATTTGCTTAGAAACAAGATTCTTAACATCCTGTTTTAAGATATGTTTAGCAGCACTGCAATCTATTCTAAGAAAAAATGCCTGGTTAAGTAAGTCATCTTGAAATTTAGTAACACACTTAGCGATAGAAAACATTTCTTTTTTAATCGTAGAGTAATTTTTTGAAGAACCTTTCCAAACGCCAGAAGTGAAACGTAATAGTTCTTCTTTATTGGTCTTTGGATTCTTTTGTTTAAGAATTCCCTCATATCCAATATCTGAAGCATCAGTCTCAACAATTTTGTCCCATTGAGGATTTGCTAATCCGAGACATGGTAATTGTTTCACTCTAAGTTTGATTCTCTGAACAGCTTTGGTATGCTCAGATGTTCATGGTAAAGGATTCTTTGTGAGCCTTTGGTGCAAAAGTGCACAATCATGGGCAAGTTTTGTAAACAACGTATTTTGATAAAGCTTAGAGCAGAACAATGTGTTCCACCCTTTTTATATTATTAAGAATAATAAGAACTAAATATTACAATAAGACCCATAGACTAAACACTAATTAAAACAAAATAAAGAATAAAAAGCTAATATCTAACACTCCCCCTCAAGCTGGTACAAAGATATCCCTTAACCCCAGCTTGCTTAACACATCATGAAACTGTCTAGAACCAACTCCCTTAGTAAGAATATCCGCTAGTTGATCACAGCTTTTCACAAACGGAGTGCAGATAGTTTTATTATTCAAATTCTCTTTGATGAAATGCCTATCAATCTCAACGTGCTTAGTCCTGTCATGTTGTACCGGATTGTGTACAATACTAATAGCAGTCTTACTATCACAATACAACTTCATTGATTCACCAACGTCAAGTTTCAAGTCTTTCAACAACAACTTGACCCATAGGAGCTCACATACACCTTGAGCCATGGCTCTAAATTCAGCTTCAGCACTTGATCTAGCAACCACATTTTGTTTTTTACTCCTCCAACTAACAAGGTTGCCTCCCACAAATGTACAGTATCCTGAAGTAGACCGTCTGTCTGTCACAGAACCTGCCCAATCGGCATCAGTGTATGCTTCAACTCTGAGATGATCGTGTTTCCCGAAGTATAAGCCTTTACCAGGAGCAGACTTAAGATACCTCAAGATCCTGTAAACTGCATCCATATGTGATTCCCGAGGTGCATGCATGAACTGACTCACCACACTTACCGCAAAGGCAATATCAGGACGTGTATGGGAGAGATAAATAAGCTTCCCAACAAGTCTCTGATATCTCCCTCTGTCAACCATTGCTCCACTGCTGTCGTCACTTAGTTTTTGGTTGAACTCAATAGGAGTATCACATACTCTACTTCCAAGCATTCCAGTCTCACTTAGGAGGTCAAGAACATACTTCCTTTGAGAGATGAAGATCCCATGTCTCGATCTCGCAACTTCAATCCCAAGGAAGTATTTCAGTTCTCCTAGATCCTTAATTTCAAATTCAGTTGCCATATATCCCTTGAGACGCTGCATTTCCTCTAAGTCATCACCGGTGAGGACAATATCATCCACGTACACAATGAGAGCTGTAGTTTTACCTTGCAAGGAGTGTTTGATGAATAAGGTGTGGTTCGCCTGGCTTTGTCTAAAGCCATATTTGCACATAGCCTGTGTGAATCTCTCAAACCATGCCCTTGGAGACTGCTTAAGGCCATACAAGGCCTTCTTTAACCTGCATACCTTTCCTTCAGTTTTGTGGTTCTCAAATCCAGGAGGAATGTCCATATACACCTCTTCTTCTAAGTCACCATGTAAAAAGGCATTTTTAACGTCAAACTGGTGAAGTGGCCATTCCCGATTAGCTGCTAGAGACAGAAGGATCCTAACAGAATTCATCTTAGCCACAGGTGCAAATGTCTCCTGATAATCCACCCCATAAGTCTGGGTGAATCCTTTGGCCACTAGGCGAGCTTTAAACCTCTCAACAGAACCATCTGCTCTATGCTTCACTGTATACACCCACTTGCACCCCACAGTTCTTTTGCCCATAGGTAACTTAGTCAACTCCCAAGTGCCATTCTTGTAGAGAGCGTTCATCTCCTCATCCATGGCATGTTTCCACTTGGGATCATTGAGAGCATCCTGAACATGGTTAGGTACAACAATAGAGGTAATACTTGAAAGAAAGGCACGGTAAGTAGGAGATAAATGAGAGTAGGACACAAAATTTGAAATAGGGTGTTGAGTACAAGATCTAACACCCTTGCGAACAGCAATAGGAACATCAAGATCACTAGACTGGACAGGTAGGGAGTTATGTATATTACCTGAATCGCAATCAAGGTCAGTTGGAGCCTCACCAGTTGGAGTAGGTAGCAGTGGAAGGAAAGGAGTATTGGTCTCAACCTCTTTGTTTCTTCTCTTACTCCATGTACCCTTGGAATAAACCAACAATTCTTTTTTCCTTTGGTAACTGTTTTCCTTGGTTAGGAGTACTTGGTTCTACTTCCATCACCTCCTCTACCTCTACATTTCCAGTTTCCTTATCTTTGTTAGATGACATACCATCGGGAATAACAGGAATTTTTGGTAAGGTACCAAGGATCTCTTCACTCTGATTCTCCCCCTGAAGAGGTGTCTTGGAATGTCCAAAGAAAGGAACAGACTCATGAAATGTGACATCCATAGACACATACCACTTCCTAGACTCAGGGTGATAACACTTATAGCCTTTCTGGGTAGGAGAGTATCCCACGAAGACACACTTGAGAGCACGAGGGTCTAACTTCCCACGAGTAGGAGAGTGATTATGGACAAAACAGACACACCCAAAGACCCGAGGGGGAATAGAAAAAAGAGACGAAGATGCAGACAAGAGTTCAAGGGGTGCCCTTTTTTGGAGAACCTGAGTGGGCAGTTTATTAATGAGGTACGCAGACGTAAGGACCGCATCACCCCAATATGTTTTTGGAGCATTAGCCGTGAAAAGCATAGAACGAGCAACATTAAGTAAATGACGATTCTTGCGTTCTGCTACCCCATTTTGTTGTGGGGTGTCAGCGTAAGATGTCTGATGAATAATCCCTTTGGAAGAAAAAAAATTTCCTAGACCCGAATCTATGTATTCTCCCCCTTGATCAGAACGAAGTATCTGAATCCCCTTTCCAAATTGTGTCAGAACCATTTGATAGAAGTTTTGGAAAATGGAGAAAACTTCATTTTTGTTTTTCATTAGGTAAATCCATGTGGTACGGGAATAATCATCAACAAAACTAACAAACCAACGATAACCTTTTAAGGATAAAACACGAGAAGGACCCCATACATCAGAATGAACCAAAGTAAAAGGAGCTAAACTTTTATTAATACTCAGTGCAAAAGATGCCCGGTGATGTTTCCCAAGTTCACATGACTCACACAAATATTCTGAAACATCTTTATTAACAAGTAAAGATGGAAATAAATGCTTAAGTAAATAAAAGGAGGGGTGTACTAAGTTACCTGTCTGGGCAAATGAAGTGGAAGCACCTGTAGGAGTAGACGGAGAGCGACGAGTCATCAGGTTACGAAGAGCATCTAAACCCCGTAAAGCATCCTCATACTCCGTGGCAGATAAAGGGGCTGATAAAGGTATCCCTGACTGAGCTGTGGACTCGGAGTCTGTAACATCAATGACCTCAGTATGGTGAGCACGGGATTGCCCTCCACGGCCGCTACGTCCCCCATGACCGCCAGAGCGACCTCCACGTGTCCCAGGCGGACGTCCATGAAGACTCCAACAAGTAGCCCGAACATGTCCCCGACGATTGCAATAATCACATAATTTCTGCGACTTCTCAGAAGTGTCAGACCCACTCAACGAAGGTGTACCACGAGACTGCAGAGGGCCCTCTAGAGCAGAAACAAGGGCAGAGCGTTCAGTAGACGTAGCCGGAAGCATAGCAGAACGACGGCTCTCCTCGTTCTGGATGAAAGCAAATGCTTCCCGAAGTGTGGGAAGAGTATCCATCCCAAGTACCCTACTACGAACGGAATCATATTCGGAATTAAGCCCTTGAAGAAACTTGAATACTCGTTGCTTCTCTAGAAGTTTCTGATACCCAATAACGTCCTGGGGACAAGCTGGATGATAGTCCTGGAGATGATCAACACATTTCCACTGGGTAGTGAGAAATGTGTAGTACTGAATAACTGTCATGGTCCCCTGCTCTGAGCTATCAATCACCCTAGACAACTCAAACTCTTGAGCATAATTTCCCTTACGAGAATAGGTATGAGCAACTGTATCCCAAATATCGCGGGCTGTGGTCATACCCAGAAAGCCTTCACCAATTTCGGGTACCATAGAATGAATTAGCCATGCTCTAACAAGAGCATTCTCAACCTTCCACTTAGCATAACTAGCATCCGCAACACTCGGTGCGTGGATAGTCCCATCAATATAGCCCTCCTTCGCTTTCCCTTCCAAGTAGAGAAGAACAGACTGTGACCAAGGTACATAATTTTGGCCATTGAACAGAGAGGTTGTGATTTTAAGAGTTGAGTTATCTTGTGGAGCAACTAACTGGCTCATCTGAGGCTGTTGGAGATCTCCAGACGACGTAGTCTTATCGTCAACCATGGTTCCAACAAGCAAAGGTAATACCCACAATAATCACACCAAAAACACGAAGGAGGAAGCAAACCAGGGACTTTAAGGCATACGGATCAGCACCAGGCTGATCTGGGGTCCATAAAGGGACCCAACAAATAGATAGAAATTAAACGTCAATCAAAATAGGGCCTCGTAATGATGTGAGAATGATTGTAGAAAACTAGAATAAATAAGGAATATATATAGGTGGTGTAGCAGATCTAGGTTAGCATAGGACAATTGGAGGACTGGAAGATAGTGTATAGGGTTCGGATATGGTGGGGTTGGAGTATGGACTGCAGTGTGGTGTGGGTGCAAGGTTTAGATGGTCATAGAGGGTTCGGCGCAGGCTGGGTGGTCTGGAGTGAAGCTGTGAAGTGGTGGGTGTGGTGTGGTGTTGCGGCGAGGCTGGTTGGGTGGTCTGGTGATGGGCTGCGAAGCTGGTGGGTGTGGTGTGGTGTTGCGGCAGGTTGGGTAGTGGCTGGCGAAGGGCTTGTAGGGTCAGGGGTGGTCCGGTGGTGGTGATTGGTGGTGTATATGGTGGTGGATGGTGGAGCACCCCTTAGGGTTGGGCTCTGATACCATGTAAACAACGTATTTTGATAAAGCTTAGAGCAGAACAATGTGTTACACCCTTTTTATATTATTAAGAATAATAAGAACTAAATATTACAATAAGACCCATAGACTAAACACTAATTAAAACAAAATAAAGAATAAAAAGCTAATATCTAACAAGTTTATGATAATAATCTCCAATGTAATTAAGGCTTCCCAAAAATCTCTGTAATTGGGTTTTTTCTTTTAATTCTTCTGGAAATTTAGAAGCAAATTCTATACTTCTGTCGATGGGAATAATTTTCCCTTTATTAATATTAAAGCCTAAGAATCTAATCTGTGTTTTGAAAAGATTCATTTTTTGGGCTGAGAGAACAAGACCATTATGGATTATAATGTCTTTTAAAGTTCTAAGATGTTTAAAATGCTGATCAATAGATGATGAGAAAACTAAAATATCATCTATGTAAACCAAGCAGAATTCCGAGAAAGGATTGAAAATATCATTCATAATGTTTTGGAATTCTGATGGGGCATTTTTGAGTCCAAAAGGCATAACATTCCATTCAAAGAGTCCAAAAGGAACAGTGAATGCTGTTTTATATCTATCTTCTTCTTTGATCTGAATTTGCCAATATCCAGATTTCAAGTCAAATTTTGAGAAGATAGAAGCATAATAAAGCTTATCCAATAAATCTTTTTTATGAGGAATAGGATATCTAATCCATTGTAAGGCATCATTTAATGGTTTATAATTAACCACTAATCTAGGTTTTCCTCTTTCTTTTTCAGCATTTTTATTAGCATAAAAAGCTGTGCAACTCCAAGGTGAATAACTTTTTCTTATGAGTTTTTTATCTAATAAACTTTGTATTTCTTTTTTACAAAGTTCTAAGAATTCAGCATTCATTTGGCTAGGTCTAGCCTTTGTATGAATCTGAGATCTTTCATCAAAACCAGGCTTATAGGGAAGAGAAACCATATGTTTCTTTCTTGTCCAAAAAGCACTAGGAATCTCACTACAGACTTTCTCTTGAAATTCCTGTGATAATTTATGAATCTTTCTAGAAATATTTGGCATCTTTAGCTGATGCTCAATTTGCATATTCCTAGTTTCATCTTGTAAATAACCAAGGTGTCGTTCTTTTAATTCTAAAAGATTTAATTCATTGACAATCCTTGTTTCTGGTTCTTTAAGAAAGGTGAAAACCAGATCAAAATCTTTAAATTCTGCATATATGCCAGTTTGGTCAACTTGTATAGGCATAATGAGTTTTAAAAAAGGAGTTCCCAGAATTACTTGCTGTTGTAGATCCTTAACAAGTAAGAAAGTAGATGGAATACACACTCCTTCATTACAGACACAGACATCAGAAAGTTTAAACTGGATTTTCATCCTGCTTCCACTAGCTGAAGTTAGAGATTGCATAGTTTTTTCAAAATATTTGGTGGGAACTATGCCTTCTTGAATGCAGTTTAGGTCTGCTCCACTATCTACTAAGGCAATAGCCTGTATGGGAAATTCTTCTTGTATTACAAGATTAATCTTGATATACCATTTTTGAAATGTAATTTTATTCAGAATATGCAGGTACTGGTCTCCTGTCATATCTATAGGTATAGAAGTATCCCCAGTGTCAGGGATATTTTCACCTATACTAATAGAAGAGGTAAACATATTATCTATTTTTTCTTCCATCTTTGAAAAAGCGATTTGGAGTTCTCTTATATCATTTTTTACAAGATTTATCTCCTTTTTAAGATCTGTAATGGTAATGGGTTTTTCAACCTTTTCCATTCTATTGAAAACTTCCTGGATACTAAACTGCATATGCTTATAATCTTTTTTCTCAGGAGGTTTTCTAGTATGATCAATACATAATTGTATTACTTTCACCTTTAATTCGGGATCAGTAATTTTTTCAATTATGTTCTGCCGTAAGGACATTTAAGGTAAGGCCATTCATGGTAGCAATGGACTTCCAGTAATCTGCTTCCTTACAGCCATTAGAACATCCATGAGAATCAGATGGTTGTTCTCCTTCTTCTTGGGAGTAGAAACCATCATCACCTTCTTCAGGTTAGTCTTCTTCTTCAGAATTCTCTGGAGAAGTATTTAGTAAAATTTTACAGAGCTGAGCCTTTAAGCCTTCATCAATATTAAGCTCTGCTAATTTCTTTTTTGTAGTACATTTATTAGCTAAATGTCCTACCTTTCCACACTTCCAGCATACCCTTGTCTCCTTAGGAGCAGAACCTCTTGCTGGTCCTTTTCTAGAAGGATTACCTTTTATGGGAGGTGGTCTAGTTCTTCTGGGATTTGGATTAGTATTTCTTTTCCTTGTAGGTCTATTTTGCCTAGGATTTTGGTTCATTTGCCTTTTCTTCCTTTTAGTAGGATTCATTGGCATATCAAAACCCCATTGTTTGCAAAAATCCCCTATTTCTTGTTTACCAGTAAGATTTTGTTTCTTCATCTGGTACTGTAATTTCATATCATTACAGATACTGAGGCCTACTTGTGTGCAAGCACTCATGATCTGCCCATAATGTAAATCACTATATGGGATAGTATGACCATCATGTTGGTCTCTAAGTCTTTGTCTAACCTTTTCTGCAAATAAATGTGGAAGACCATCTATGAATCTGGCTTTCCAAAAATCATCATTTGCATCATGTCTTTGCATAACTTTACATATAAATACATCTTTATACCATCTGTAGTGGGTTAAAGAAGGGCATCTAAGATTCATAAGGAGCTCTCTACTCCTTTCAGACCTTTGTGGGTGAGTACCAATGAAATGAGTAATTATGGTCTGAATCATAGTAACTATAGCATCTGGAACCATAGTAGGTTGTCCATTAACAGTTTCTACTTTGACTTTGTCCAGAATATCATTTCTTTGTTGTTGAGTGAGAAGATTATCCCACCAACCTTTAAGGCAACCAGAAAAACCGCAGGAAAGAAGAGTTGCTGTATCTTTATTGGAATTGCCACAATTTATACTCATAGAAGCCCCCACATAAGCATTTTGTGGAGTACTTCCAGAATTTGATATTCTGTGAAGCCATCTATGTTCCATTCCACCACCTCTTTCCCAGTATAGGATGTTTGGAGTCTCCAATTACTTTCCTCAAACAAGAGATCCTGAGGTGTTGGTCTATTATAATAATGAGGAATTGTTTCATGCTTCATGAAATTCATTTGTGGAGGAGAACCTTGTTTAAAATTTTCTTCCATATCCTGGAAATTTATCCAGAATTCTTTTTCCTCATCTATATTATCTTCATGCTCACTCTCCTCTTCATATTCTGAAATATAATTATCAGAAGAGGGTTTAGAGAGAACATTTATACTCTTTTTATCATTTAAAGAAATTCCTTTAAGTTTTGTGTCTTTTAAGGAAATATTTTTAATCTTTTGAGTTAAAAGATCAATAAAATCATCTTCCTCCTTCTTACTTTGAGTTCTAAAGTTTGTTGGTATAATAGGAGGTTTAAAAGTAGTAACTTCAAAAGAAGAACTGCTTGTAGTGACAGGAGTCTTGAAATGTTTTATCAATTTTTCTTGTTCATCTATTTTATTTTCAATTCTTAATAATTGGTTTTCTATAGAAACTATAGAACGATTTGTCCAATTATTTTGGTGAGCTAAATGATAGCTGGTGATAAAATCATTATCCCCAGTTGCTTTACTAAGGTAAGCAACTGCTTCAAGATCTTTATCATTAACCTCGAAGTTTATATGAACAGGAGGAGGATGTAGACTTTCAACTGTGCCTTTATCCCCATGTAATCTCCATTTGTAAGCACTAATGGTATTCAATACCCTTTGGGTAGGAAACCAATTGTTAAACCAATCCACAAACCAAATGATAGTCTGTCTTTGATTTAAATCTTTATAATACAGATCTTTTATGCGATCTAAATCTTTTTTGTGAAAGATTTTAAAATATTCTTGTCGGAACTCAATATTTTTTTCCAACATAAAATCTCTATTTATAGCCTGTCTTAGGAAAGAATTTGGACTAAAATCCATTAAACATAGACAGATGAAGTATCATGAGAATAGGAAGGATCTCTTTTTTCCCTATTATCATTTATTTCTTCTGGACCATAAACTCCTTGGGGAATTTGGTTTTCTGAGTTTATAAATCCTTTTAAAACATTTTCTTTCTCCATATTCTGGAGATGTTCAAGTTCTATGTTTGGTCTGGGTTGATCAGACATGGATTGTCTTGACGACGACGGATAAGAAACAGTGTAAGGAAGTTTTGAAGGGGCAGTGTTAAAACTTCTTACAGAATTACTCCTGCTCAAAGATAACTTACTAAATTTATGAGGAGTAAAAGAAACTTCAATATCACCATCTTTTGATTGGGTGATTTGATCTAATTGAGATGGAAGGACAGGTGCTGGCGGAACAGCATTAGGTAAAGTCCAATCCGTTGGGAATTTTATCTCATCCCATTATAAGTCTGGGAGTAGCAATATTAGTAGTAAGACAATTACTGTCTATTGCTACTGTTTTCCCTGGAATACTTTTTAGTATAGCATTAGGACATAAAGTATTCATAACTTTATAATATATCCTATACGTGGTATTAACAGTACTTGTACCTGGTAGGTAATTGTACCCATCTGTTTGAATTTTTAAAGTAGCAGCTTCAAACAGGTTTTTATCTTTCAAAGAAAGTGTCAAGTTTGGATAAACATCAAAATATACAGGACCATGACACAAGCTTGTTTGGATAATTCCCATAAGAGATGGTACAAAGTCTGTACATCTAGCATCTCTTAAGTATGCTAAAATAGAGGCATTAAGTCCTAGCAGAGTAAGAGGCTTAAAAGCAATTTGTATACATCCTATATGAATGTAATTATATTTATCAAGACATTTTTCAATATCTCTTAAACATAAAAGCCTAAGAGTCTGTTCATTATTGTCAAGAACAATGTCTTGTTCAACAGTTTTAACATGATCTATAAACCATTAAATGATGCCTTACAATGGATTAGATATCCTATTCCTCATAAAAAAGATTTATTGGATAGGCTTTATAATGCTTCTATCTTCTCAAAATTCGACTTGAAATCTGGATATTGGCAAATTCAGATCAAAGAAGAAGATAGATATAAAACAGCATTCACTGTTCCTTTTGGACACTTTGAATGGAATGTGGATTGGTTTAACAATTGGTTTCCTACCCAAAGGGTATTGAATACCATTAGTGCTTACAAATGGAGATTACATGGGGATAAAGGCACAGTTGAAAGTCTACATCCTCCTCCTGTTCATATAAACTTCGAGGTTAATGATAAAGATCTTGAAGCAGTTGCTTAATTATTATTATTATTATTATTATTATTATTATTATTATTATTATTATTGTTATTGTTATTGTTATTGTTATTGTTATTGTTATTGGTGTTGGTGTTGTTCTTGGTGTTGGTGTTGGTGTTGGTGTTGGTATTGGTATTGGTATTGGTATTGGTAGAATCCTAGCAGTATCTATATCCTACATTTTTTATATATTTGAAATATATATTTTTATTGGTAGAATCCTAGCAGTATCTATATCCTACATTTTTTAGATTTGCCGTATCGCCATCTCTGTGTTATATCGTATCCGTATCCGTGCTACCCAGACTATTACTATTATTATTATTATTGTTATTATTATTATTATTATTATATTTGAAATATATATTTTTATTGGTAGAATCCTAGCAGTATCTATATCCTACATTTTTTAGATTTGCCGTATCGCCATCTCTGTGTTATATCGTATCCGTATCCGTGCTACCCAGACTATTACTCTACTCTTTTCCTTCCAATTTAGATTAGATCGTGTCTTCAGTTTAGGGTTTATTATTAGTATTATTATTATTATTATTATTATTATTATTAACTTATAAATGTATTTGAAATATATATTTTTATTGGTAGAATCCTAGCAGTATCTATATCCTACATTTTTTAGATTTGCCGTATCGCCATCTCTGTGTTATATCGTATCCGTATCCGTGCTACCCAGACTATTACTCTACTCTTTTCCTTCCAATTTAGATTAGATCGTGTCTTCAGTTTAGGGTATGATTATTTTGTACTACCTTGATCCACAATCTTTATAGCCTTACTCTACTCTTTTCCTTCCAATTTAGATTAGATCGTGTCTTCAGTTTAGGGTATGATTATTTTGTACTACCTTGATCCACAATCTTTAAAGCCTTACCTCATGTCAGCTCTAACTTGAAATTGCTCTTCCCTTTTGTTGCACATGGCCAACCATCTTAGAAGAATCTCTAATCTTGTCTTTAATTGCTGCAATCTCTTGTTTCTCATATTTGCATTTATCTTACACCATTTTTTCTTGTGTTATGACTCATCCATGTCTACACTTGGATGTTACTCTATGCACTTAATATGTTGCTGTCACTTGAATCCCAACATCCAGTAAGGCATGGCTAATGTAACAGTACATGTGATATTTATTACCTGATGGTCCTCTCGCTTACGCAAGGTGCCGAACTTGATATTCTATAGACAAGGATAACCTTTGGCATCTTTACACAAAATGGCTTACCTTACTGTATAATCGAAAGTAGAGGCAATTACACAATGATAAAGAAGGTTGAACAGTAAGTAATACCATGCTCAATATCGAGATCTCGCGATCGAGAGAGATCGAGAGAGAGAGAGAGAGAGAGAGAGAGAGAGAGAGAGAGAGAGGCAGGGCCACCGTACCATGCAAAGCACAGACAAATTCGTATAGTTGAGGTTGTGGCTAATAGGGAGCAATTGGAGCTCAGGCACAAATGTCAAGGAGAATGTCCGAATTAATGTGCTAAAAAAACGTACCGAATGAGGTAGGGCTCACCCCTATTTATAATAGTCAATGCACATGATCCGCCCAACAATGCACAGGACTAAAGCTCATGGCTTAAATAAGGAGTGGCAATTACAGCGGTGATGACACACTGTATATAAGACACTAGAATGTTCTCTTGTTCCCTAAAAGGATCAAGGATACAAGGGCTCAACCCAAACCTTGACAAAACTCTCAATCTTTAGCCACCAAGCCATATAACCCTGAGAATCCCAAGGGGTCCTCCCAGAATGTGTTCCTAAGTGTATCACTCCAAATGACGAGGTAGATCTTTAATTGTCTCTTCGAGATAAATTAAGTCCAACTCTTGATGAAGAGGTCGGGAGTACCACTATCGGACATCAAAGCGGTGGTTTATAAGAAAGCTTATGATAGAAGTTCAAGCGAGGTAGTATTTTAGTAGACTATTGCTTCACCCATGACACATGTTCGTATTGTTTGCCAGTATTAGAATTCCATGTGTTCATGTGGTGCACATTCATCCAAGTACTTCACAAGACCTAACATTTCCACCAACCTTCTGGGCACAAAGCTAACAAGAACCTGCCTCATGTACTATGCATACTATAATCCATCACAAATGTGGGCTTGTGTCGCCACACTGTCACACTCCCGTCTTATGACAACATATTTTTAACTTGTAATCTGTGAAAGTGCCTAATTCCCTTACATTTCTCTCTTAATAAATAATAATCCTTTGCATAAATATCCAGTCATTTGTTGTTTAGAAAAGATTGCTTTGCTCCCTTGAATATAAAATTTCCAATCTCACATCCTTGCTATGTAGCTGGATATGTTCATATGGGAATAGCATGCTGATGAATAAAAGGTGTTATATACAAACTGATGATTTGATTGATTTGGAATGGACAAAATCAAAATGGAAACGGATAAATAATTACCACCTCATAATCTTTCAACGTCATCTTCCATATATATATATATATATATTATACCTCTTCTTTCATGTTAAAGTGAACCAAACAATGTTTTTATGTACTAACCATTACAAACAGAGTAGACATTTTGAGAATTACTACCACGATTTCATTTTGGTTAGTGTTTTGATAACCTTTCGGTAAGTAACATTCACAAAGGGTCAAATTCAAATATACTTTGGTAACCTGTATTTTCTTCAATGTTTCATTTTAGGCTCTCTATTACAAATCGCATCACTGAAGGCCCTTCACTTTACATCGATTTCACTTCAGAATAATTGTGGACAATCAATTCAACTGGGGACAGTTGCTGAAGGCCTTCAATCAGCATATTTGTTAATGATTGGCCTCAGCGAAAATCGGTTTGAAAATCGAGGGTCTTAGCTGATACAATTGAACATTACGTTGTGATTCTTGTCTGTATAAGTTCCTTTGTGAATGTGCATTTGTCTCTTGGTTTAATGTGTGTTGGGCTGGTACTTTGTGCTTTGTTGTTGTTCTGCCATGTCTTGGGCTGGTTCTTTCCCATGGTGGTTTAAATTTTTCTTTGTTTGAGTTCTGTGTGTGTTGGGCTGGTTCTTTCCCATGGTGGTTTAAATTTTTCTTTGCTTGAGTTCTCTGTGGCTGTCTCGGGGTGTTTGTTCTCTTCACTTATCATAGCTCTGCTCCATGTGTGTGGGTCGGGCTCTTTTTGCTATCTTGTTCTTCTGTGTTTTGGCTCTTTTCCATGGAAGTTTAATTTTTTCTTTAATTGAGTTCTCCGTGTGTGTGTGTGTGTGTGTGTGTGTGTGTGTGTGTGTGTGTGTGTGTGTGTGTGTGTGTGTCATGCTTGTTTAATTGTTTTCGGATGTGTGCGTATGTGTGTTTCTCAGCATGGGATTTTGTGCTGGATTTTCTTAGGTTGGCTCGTTGGGGTTGGTATCTCATTTTGGGGTGTGTGTCTTGCTCTGAATGGGGTGTGTGCTGGTTTTACTTTGGTTGGCTCGCTGGGGTTGGTTCTTTTGCTCTGGCTGTGTTTGTCTTTGGTTAATCTCTTAGAGCTGCCGCGGGCTTCTTCAAAGTGCCCTGTTTCTAATTTTGCTATTTGGGGTATGCTTCAAGCTTGCCAATGTGGTCGTTGCGTTTCTCTGCTCTGGTTCTGAAGTGTTCTTTGTTTGGGTGCCCCTATAATTTGAATTGGTTGGGTGTGAGATGTTGACGTCGGTATCTTATATCTCTATGTTTTAGTGAAATTATCTTGCTATTAGTCAAAAAAAGGGGAAAAAAAAAAAACAGACTTTAGAATAAGCTGTATTGAGAAATGATTTCTTACCATGTAACTTCTTTCTTGTAGGTGGGCTCGAGCAAAAGCACTTCCTGGTGCTAACCGCCTTATCATGCATCTCCATAAGCATGAGGTGCCATTCGCACTTGCTTCAAACTCCTTACGGGAAAATATAGATGAAAAAATCTCTTACCAAAAAGGTCCTGTTTCTTGACTTCCTGAATATACCGCAGATCATTATTGTTTTTTCTTCCTTTGTAGAATCCTTCTACTTTCAGTTTGTGATTCTGTTTATATGCGCACTTCGCTGCTATCAATATCATTAATTTAAGTTGTACTACTGGCATGTAAGTGCTTCTCGAACCCTCTTTGGAATCTCTCTTAAAATCTTCAAATTGTTCAAGTTTTACTCCCTTTGTATTATTTAGCCCGGAGGGTGATCTACCTTCCTCCATTCCGTTTCATATGTTATGAAGAGGACAACTTATGGGGTTAGTTGTTGGTATTAAAAAAAGGGATGGGTTTAGTGATAGTATGACACTAAGTTTAGAAGTGGAATGCATATTCATGTGATTGACTGTTGCTTGCCGTAACTTCCATACATCTGGAGTGCTGTGTGCACCCACTTCATTTGGGGCGTATGACGAGGAAAAGATTTCTTTTCCTTTTGTTTTCTCGGTTACACGAGATATTCTTTCATGAATTCAATTCATACAGTAGCTGTGAAGAAAAAGGTACTTCTGGACTTTTTGTGATTGTTAAAGCAGTTTACTCAGGTTGCGATAACACATTAGGGTGAAACTTGTTCTGGCAGGCTCTCAACTAGTACGGGTTCCCTGAAAAGTACTCGTATAGTCTGGCTGTTTCTGTCTTTACTCGCTTTCTTTGGTGAAGAAATAGCTATACTCTCACAAAAGTCAATAAATATGTATGAATGACACAAATGGCCGTATACCATTATAGAAGCACGTGCGCTGCATGAAATGGTTGGCATTTGTGCTTCTCCATTATATGCATCATATGATTCATATCTGGTTTGTTGATACAGAAGATCATTCCAATTTAATTAAGATTGTCATCTGATAAAAAGTGGGAGACTTACAAGCTGTTTGGTAACAGAAGAAATGGTTTTGTGGTTCATAGATGAATTGGCAGTTCTAGATAGTTCTGTGTTTATGTAGCTGCTTTTGTTTAATTAGTCCATTCCTGACCTTAAATACCCTAAGAACTGGTCCTCTTGCAACTAACTTATACCTGGTTTTCATAAAAACCAGTTAAATGTGAGAATGGGGTTGATCCTGATCCTGTTTTATGCATTGCCAAATAGGGCCCATATGGCGTAGTTGAGTTTCTGTTAAATGGTTCATCATCAATTCTTGTCCTGGTTGCCTGGCTGTACTAGAATAGAAAACCAACAAAATACAATCTTCATACTCGTCTAAAATTGAGGATGAACTTTGGTGAAATCTTAACGAGTCAGTACCAATTTAGAACATCCCAAATTTCATGGGAAATGTTAGCCTTGGATGGGAATGATACTACTGGCTTTTTCCAGCCTTCCATAGTTCTCTGCAAAATCAATCAATTACCTGGTTAATTTGAATCAAATTGTGGGTTCTCTGTTTACCTCTTGTAATCAAGGGTGGAGCTACACTCGAACCTGCTGAATTTTTTAAAAAAATATAGGGTACATTTGATAATATTCAAATTTAGGTAAAAAATTGACCACAGTAAAATTTTGAAATTTAGTTTGAAAGTGAAACATGGGGTTCAAAACTTTAATTTATTAAATCTAGGGTGTAGTGCCACAAAATATACTCAATTTAATGATTAGTGATTTGTTGAATGAATAAGATTTCATATCAAAGTCGCTTTTGTCAGTCTCATTGTTTTGTTTTGATTTCAGTATGTAATATGGTTGGTGCACATTCCATATAATGTGTCCTTGTTCTATTTCTATTTTTTTTTTCATTTCATTTTCTGCAGATTGGAAAGCATACTTTTCAGTAATTCTTGGAAGTGACCAGGTCAAATCAGGGAAACCTTCCCCAGATATGTAAGTGGCTAGTTTCTATTATAAGCAATTCCAAAACAACTAAAGTTGGGTAGATTTTTCTTGGACATGGACATGGACATATATTACACTGCGGAATTATTCTTCTCTTTTCTTCTTTTCCTTGCTGGTACAATTAAGTCTGAAGATGCAAATCCACACAAGCCCCCTTGGAAATTCTCTCTTATGGTCTTATCAATGGAAAACGTAGTTTCCAATGCCATGGAGCTATGTAAACACTAGTCAGGTGACTCGGCGTATTTGGGCTTGATATGCCCTAGGTTTTGTACTCAAGTCTCTTTCTCGATATAGAAAATTCACTCATACGTTTAAATGCCAGGGGAAGGTCATGTGCAAGGCACGTTCCCGTCGGAGAATATTTGTAATAAAATATAATAGAAAAAAAAAATTAATCAGTAGAATTGAGTTCAAATGAAATGTCGAAATACTCTTCAAAAACTGGAGAAGAAAGTAAAAATTGAGGCTTAATTCGGTAAAACCTAGCTACAAAGGAGAAGTAAAATAATTTGCCTAGGGTTTTTCGGCATAGTGACTTGCAAAAATGATCGTAAAAAGTCTGCAGCAGGTTAAAAAGTTGGGGCATTCGGCCTTAGGTCCTTAAAACGAACACTTTCCAACCTTAGGTCCTTGGCATATATATATATATATATTTTTTAACTCCAAAAGTCCCTTACTTTTTATTTTTGGGCCAAATGAAATCATGTTTCACTGTCTTTGGACAACTTTCATTGTCTTTTGACTAATCTTTACCGCCTTTTACCAAATTTCACTGCCTTCTATCAAATGTCATTGTCTTTTGATCCCATTGATACCAACTTGACACTCCAAAAACAAATGACCCAAATGATCCCTACAAATCAGTGAGTCTTAGTCTACACGTTTGACTTTATACTTCAAAATCTGAGTTTGCTCTTACGAAGACACCTAGATCAAAATTTAATAGGGAACTGCTATTCGCATTCCATGGATTACTAAATGCACTTCATGGAGTGCATGATAATGATGATACCACATGTTTTGAGAGTGGTAACATGGAGTGCATTTAGTAATATTTGGAGTGCAAATAACATTTCCTTATTAATAAAGGATCGAATTTTTGCAGACATGGATTGTGAGAGGAACAACTATAGATATGTCTATAGATCTAAAATAGAACATTCGGTGTATACACAAAATCAGTCTCAAGTCATTGAAACTGGAGATGTATATATGTACATGTGAACTAATTATCTACGTGCGTTCTCTCCATTATCTTATCCTCGGCGACAGCTCTCTAGCGATGCTTCATTGACAGCGATGAGAGAGAGAGAGAGAGAGAGAGAGAGAGAGAGAGAGAGAGAGAGAGAGAGAGAGAAGAGCAAACGGGTGTGTGAATCCTATGTTTTAAAGTGTTGAGGTTAGGGGCAAATTTGTTATTAAAATTTATTCTAACTTAAAAGTGGACCTACAGCTAAAACATTTGAATCCTTATGTCGTTATTGGGTTGGACCTATGGTTTGAAAGTGTTACTTTGAGGGGCTTATAGCTTATTTTCCCTAAAAAAAGATGTGTTAAAAGTTATCTGGCAATAGTCCTACGTAATTTTCTCCATCCAAATAATAGCAATTGAATACCTAGGAGTGCAATGCACAATATTTTTTAAGAAATGAAAATACGTTCAATTCCAACAGAAAATTAACGTGGTGTCATATTTGAATGAGATAGACCTAACATTACACAACTAAAGAGAAAGAAGAAGTGCTAAAAAAGATTAGTTGTCAAACTCTAAAAGTCAAAGAAGATGAATGTGAGAGAATGATAAAATTTTTCGTTAACTTTGTTATTGCACAAGTGAAAAGAAGATGAAAGGTGAAGAAAATAAAAGATTGCATTAGCTATGTCAGTAACATAACTAAGGGCTCATTTGATAATCTATTCCTGGAAATTAAGTATTGAAATTAAGTAATTGAACTTGTAGTATTGCAAATTTTGAGCTCTCTAATTTGTAGTACTGAAAGTAATGTTTCAAGTATTGAAAAAGACTGCCTTGAGTGATTTTTTCAAGTCAAGTTTTTTCACTTAGAGTTTTTATTTAGGTTTTGGCTCCTTTTTAAGTTCAATGGTGTTAATTTTTCAGAAAGCTTAGATAGCACTAACGTGACTCTCTCTCATTTTATTAAACAATAATCAGAAATAACATAATTACAAGAGTACCCTTAAAGCAGGGTAATAAAACTAAAGCCAAAAAGCTAAGTTATAACATCTCTCAACACTCCCCCTTAAGCTGGTGCGAAGATATCTCTCATGCCTAGCTTGCTAAGAATGCAGTGAAATGGCCGACCAGAAAGACTTTTTGTTAGAACATCTGCTAATTGTTCTCCAGGCCTCACAAATGGTGTACATATGCATCCACTATTCAACTTCTCTTTAATAAAATGCCTGTCAATTTCCACATGTTTCGTGCGGTCATGTTGAACTAGATTGTGAGCAATTTCAATAGCTGCCTTGTTATCACAGTATAACTTCATTGAATCATTTTGCACAAATTCCAGATCTGAGTATAATCTGAACCCATAACAACTCACACACACCCTGTGCCATAGCTCTGAACTCTGCTTCAGCACTAGACCTAGCTACCACCGACTGTTTCTTGCTCCTCCAAGTGACCAAATTACCACCCACAAATGTACAGTAACCCGTGGTTGATCTTCTGTCAGTAATGGATCCAGCCCAATCAGCATCAGAATAGGTCTCAACTAAAGTGTGTCCGTGTCTAGCGAAGTATAAACCTTTCCCTGGTGCTGACTTCAGGTATCTAATGATTCTAAACACCACATCAAGATGAATTTGCTTCAGATCATGCATAAATTGGCTAACAGAAAATGCAATATCTGGTCTGGTGTGTGCCAAATTAATTAATTTACCTACTAACCTCTGGTATCTCCCCTTTTCAACCGGTTCTCCATTGGGATCATCTCCAAGTTTTAGATTTGGATCCATAGGCATATCCACTGCTTTGCTTCCAAGCATATCTGTCTCCTTAAGCAAGTCTAGGACGTACCTTCTTTGTGAAATAAATATGCCTTCCTTGGATCTTGCTACCTCAATTCCCAAAAAATATTTCAAATCTCCCAAATCTTTAATTTCAAATTCCTTAGCAAGGTGTGATTTCAAACACTTCATCTCTTCAAAATCATTACCTGTGAGAACAATATCATCCACGTAGACAATTAAAGCAGTCACTTTCCCTTGTGATGAGTGCTTAATAAACAGAATATGGTCAACTTGGCTCTGTCTGAAGCCATATCTGGTCATGGCTTGAGAAAACCTATCAACCCAAGCTCTAGGAGACTGTTTTAGACCATATAAGGATTTTCTGAAGCGACATACCTTCCCTCTCATTTTGTCATCCTCGAACCCAGGACGAATATCCATGTAGACTTCCTCTTCGAAGTCTCCATGGAGGAAAGCATTCTTCACATCAAATTGATGCAAAGGCCACTCTAAGTTGCTGCTAGACAACAATATTCTGATAGAGTTCATTTTTGCTACAGGTGTAAACGTCTCCTGATAGTCCACCCCATAGGTCTGTGTGTAGCCCAAGGATCAAAATTTCCTTCTGTTTCCATCGAAACGACCGAAACGTTTCCGTTTCCTAGGTCATGGAAACGAAACAGCCATGGAATCTCGAAATTCCATGGATTCCATCGAAACGACTTTGTTTCTTTTGTTTCCATCGAAACGTAATTGTTTCCATCGAAACAAACCTATGATTCCGCATCGTTTCATTTGCTTCCAACGAAACATACTTGTTTCCATCGAGATAATCATGTGGTTGTGTACTTGTCATATGAACAACCATTTTATTTTAGAGATGGCTTATTAGCTTACTATGTACTTATATGTATCTTTTGCATTCTATGAAGTGTTTTGTGGATTCTATGAAGTATTTGATAGTAGATTGGCGACTTAATCCTCATGTATTTTCAATTTGAACTACACATTTTTAATGTAGCACTACATATATAGACCTCTCAAATGTTCAATTAATCAATTATTAGCTTTATACACGCATATAGTTAAGTTTGAAGTTATGTTTCCCCATGTTTCTCACTGTTTCCAATTTTTCCCACTGTTTCAACATGTTTCCGAAACGTTTCCGTTTCTGGGTAGACCGAAACAATAGACCGAAACGAAATTTTGATCCTTGGTGTAGCCTTTGGCTACCAGTCTGGCTTTATACCTTTCAACTGTTCCATCTGCTCTATGCTTCACCGTGAACACCCACTTGCACCTAACTGTCTTTTTTCCGTGAGGTAATTCTGCTAATTCCCATGTGCCATTTTTTCTAAGTGCTTTCATCTCTTCAACCATAGCCCATTTCCACTTAGTATCAGCGAGAGCTTCCTGTACATGATTAGGGGCAGAAACAGAATCGAGTTTGGACACAAAGGCCCTATAAGATGAAGACAAATGGGCGTAGGAAACAAATTTTGAGATGGGATGTTTAGTACACTCTCTAGTGCCCTTGCGAAGAGCAATAGGAATATCTAACTCATCTGGAGAAGGAAAACTAGAACCAATAGTATTAGAAGGAGGAGTAGGAGAAATACTAGTAGAAGTAGGGGAAGAAGGAGAAATACCTAGATCTTCCTTCATTGAAGAAGACAATTGTAGTGGAATTGGGGAGATGGTCTTTTCTTCTGTTGCCCCAAACTTTTTTCTCTCCTTATTTTTTGAATAAGTCAATAGCTCCTTTGTCTTATCTCTTCCACTTCCCTCTACATTTTTTTCTCTTTCTTTTCTCCTTCTTCCTCTCTTATTCCTTCCTCCTTTAATTTTTTCTCTCTTTCTTCCTCTCTCTCTTCCTCAATCCTACTATAAATGGAACTGTTGCTCCAGACGTCTCTTCCCATGACCCGCTCTCCCCCTGAAGAGATGGCTGGGAATCGGAGAAAAAGGACGAACATTCATCAAAGGTGACATCCAGAGACACAAGCCATTTATGAGAGGGAGGGTGGTAACACTTGTAATCTTTTTGTGTTGGAGAATATCCAACAAAGACACATTTAAGGGCA
The DNA here is from genome assembly GCA_033977485.1 of Hydrangea macrophylla. Lineage (NCBI taxonomy): Eukaryota > Viridiplantae > Streptophyta > Magnoliopsida > Cornales > Hydrangeaceae > Hydrangea > Hydrangea macrophylla. The sequence continues at coordinate 72,412,939 of CM066994.1, forward strand.
CGGGGATCTAGTTTAGTACGAGATGGAGAGTGATAGTGGACAAAACAGACAACCAAAGACTTTCGGAGGAATAGAGAAGAGAGAAGAAGGCTTAGTAAGAAGTTCAATGGGAGCTTTCTTACCAAGTACACGGGTGGGGAGGCGATTGATGAGATACGCAGCAGTTAGAAATGCTTCACCCCAATATGACTTAGGAACTTGCATCGAGAACATCATGGACCTAGCTGACTCTAATAAGTGACAATTTTTTCTCTTCGCTACTCCATTTTGTCGGGGAGTATTAGTACATGATGTTTGATGAATCATACCATGTTTAGAGAAGTAATGAGAAAGACCACCATATATATTCCCCCCCCCCCTTATCTCATCTAGCAACCTTCACAACAGTATTAAACTGAGTACAAACCATCTTGTGAAAAGACTTAAAGAGAGAAAAAACAGCACCTTTTCCTTTCATCAAATAAACCCATGTGGTGCGAGTGCAATCATCTATAAAAGTGACAAACCATCCATAACCATTCAAAGTAGAGATAGGAGAAGGACCCCCAACATCGGTATGAATAATAGAAAATGGAATTGTACTTTTATTAATACTAGAGTTAAATATAGCATGATGGTGTTTTCCAAGTTGGCATGCTTCACAAGAAATTTCAGAAACATTTTTATTCAGAACTAGAGAGGGAAATAAAAAACGAAGTAAATAAAAAGAAGGATGCCCTAATCTCTGGTGCCAAAGCCATGTCTCCCGGGGAAGAGTCTTTCTCTGTGTGTTTTGAGCAACCTCCGTTAACTTCCCATTTGTAACTCCTTCAGGCAACAGAAAATAAAGACCATTCTCCTCTCTATCACTGCCAATCGTCTTCTTCGTGTAGAGATCCTGAAAGACACAATGAGATGGGAAGAAAGTTACACAACAATTGAGATCTCGGGTAATTCGACTAATAGAAATCAAGTTAGTCGAAAAATTTGGAACATGAAGAATTGAGGTTAAGGCAAGTGCACTAGAAACATTAACAACACTTTACCAGAAATGGTGGAAGGTGTACCATCTGCGGTTCGAACCTTCTCTTTCCCTGAACATGGGTTATAAGTAGAGAAAACATTGGAAAGACCAGTCATAAGATCGGAAGCTCCTGAATCAACTATCCATGGTTGTTGAGACGGAAAAAAAGAAGCACTAGATAAATTAGCACAATTACCTTTATGGGCAAAAAAAGTCGAGGCACTAATGGGAGGATCCAACTGAGCTATTATACGTCGTAGAGTCTCCATATCAGTATTACTGATGGTGCTAGGTCCAGTAGATAAGTTTGCATGAGGTCCACTACCTCGGCCACCACGTCTACCACGACTGCCCCCACGACCACCGGACATCGGAGGACGACCGTGGAGGCTCCAGCACTTATCCCGAGTATGTCTAGGACGATTACAATAGTCACACCATAGCTTATCCTCGTCATCACCCACTTTAGTATTATAATCATTACGAGGTACAAAAGTCTTACCACCATGATGACCAGAGGAAATAAAGGCAGACCTGTCAGCTGAGGACTGAGGAAGCATGGCCGATCGACGACTCTCTTCATTCTGAACATGATCAAAAGCTTCCCTCAGTGTCGGAAGTGGCTCCATGCCAAGAATCCTGCTCCGAACCGGGTCAAGTTCGGGATTAAGGCCTGCTAAAAATTTGAATATCCTCTCACTCTCAATGTAAATCTTGAAGCTAGCAGCATCTATAGGGTATACCGGATGATAGGTAGTCAGATGATCAATGTGTTTCCAAAGAGTTCCCAATGCTGTAAAATATTGCAAAATAGAGCGATCCCCCTGTACTTCTGCTTCAATAGCTCTCCTTAACTCGTAGATTTGAGCCACATTCCCTTTACGGGAATAGGTCTTTGCAAGTGTATCCCAGATATCCTTGGCAGTCTCCATCTCAAAGGACCCATCAGCAATCTCTGACTCCATGGAATGGGTAAGCCAACTCATATTAAAAAAATTGTCCACTTCCCACTTTGCATACGTGGGATCTTCAACGCTAGGAGCCTTGAGTGTGCCATTAACATAACCAAATTTATTTTGAGCCAAAAAGTGGCTGATTGGGACAAGGATAAATAATTTTCACCATTCAGAAGCACCATGGTGATCTTGGACCCAGGGTTCTTTGTAATGATTCTCTCATTACCTACAGGAGAACTTGTAACTTTTGCAGTCTTTTGAGTCAAATCATCTTTTGCCATATCGAAGAGGAACAGGCATAACCAACAATGATGAAATCAAGACAATCCTAGCATTCACATGCACCACTTTGGTGCTATTGTCCAATCTATGGACAAATCATGGGGTCCGAAGACGGACCGAAGGAGAAAGAGAAATGGATTGCGATAAGAATAGCCCAATTATGGTGGAGTCCACCCTAGGGTTTAAAAAACTGAAGAAGAAAGGAGTATAGGATGATAGGGAATCAGTCCAATGTATCGGGTAGGAAAAAAATTAGGGCAGGAGGGTTCGGTGAAGGGTAGTTATGCCAGGATGAGGTGTGGCAAGGCTGGTGGTGTAGTTTAGGTTGCGGCGAGGCTGGGAGTAGGTCCAGAGGGGTGCGGCGAGTTTGGTAGGGTGGTCTGGAGGTGCGCCGAGTGGAGTTGGGTGTCTGTGGGTTGCGGCTGGGTGGTTCTGGTGTGTGGTGGCTACGGTGGAGTGGTTCTGGTGTATGGTGGATGCGGCGGCAATGGTGGTTGTTGGTGGGATGATCGAATCCCCTATTAGGGAAGCTCTGATACCATGTTGATTTTTCAGAAAGCTTAGAGAGCACTAACGTGACTCTCTCTCATTTTATTAAACAATACTCAGAAATAACATAATTACAAGAGTACCCTTAAAGCAGGGTAATAAATCTAAAGCCAAAAAGCTAAAATAATAAAACATCTCTCAACAAGTGTTACATTATCAAACACACTAACAACAAAAGTACAAAAAATATTCGTTTTCAACACTTGGGTTATCAAACACACCCTAAATGTTTATATTCTAATTTGTAATGGATAGTATTGGTTTTAGGACTAAAAGAAGAAGCAAACTATATGTCTCGTAGGAAGCATTCTGGCGACATATGGTTATGTCTCATGGACTTCCATTCCTTGAAATTAATATACACAAGGATAAGATATTGCAAATAGACAGGTGCTAGCGACACGACAAGAATGATGGTATCACAATTTCATAAAACTCCATTTATTGGAAGTGGTGGTCAGTGTGGAATCTGTGGATATGTGGCTTAAGCTATGAAGGTGTCTTAATTTAAACGATAGTATATCAGAATTGTTAACATGACAAAATTATAATCTATAAGCACAGACACGGGAATGCGGACAATTCCTTTAAAAAAAAGCACGTGGACGTTCTATGAAAAATGTATGCAAAGTGTGGTGTCCGTGTGTCTGACACGACACATTTGTTGAGATTATAATCCCACATCAGGAATTTAAAGCCTTGCTACTCAATATATAAGATCATGGGGCTACTCCACCCATTGCCAATTGGTTTTGGGTTGGGTGCTCCATTTCAACATGGTATTATAGCAGGTTATTGTCAGGCCAGTTTGCCCACATGTGCTCCATGTTACCCTATCTCATTAATCCTCGTGTTTGGCTCTCATTCATGCCACATGTGCAGGGGCGTGTTGAGATTATAATCCCACATCGGGAATTTAAATCCTTGGTACTCAATATATAAGATCATGGGGCTACTCCACCCATTGCCAATTGGTTTTGAGTTGGATGCTCCAATTCAACAACATTACCTTCTTAGAAGCGTCCGTGCTTCCTAGATTATAATATGATGGGACAAAATAATTTATTAGATTTGCTAAAAGGGTATTATTGTAATTTGTTATCAAAACAAAATTAATTGCAGTGTGAAGGTGTCTTAATTTATGGAATAGTGTATTAGTATTGTTGAAAGGGAATTCGCAATTGGACACGCCAAATTAGTAGATTAGTATTGCTAGGAGGGTATAACTGTAATTTCATTAAGTCAATTTGGCTGCAAAAGTATAAATTATACTACGAAATCAAAAGTGATTCTAGAGCAACTTGCTCTTTTATATTGATTATAGATAAATTTTGACATATGTTGACAATTTCCTGAATTGATTATTAGATTCCTAGAAGCTGCAAATAGAATGGGTGTTGATTCATCTTGTTGCCTTGTGATTGAAGACTCCATGTAAGTTAACCTCTTGTCATTATCTTTCAAACAATTAGTAGAAATCATTTAAAAGACCAAAGTACCATCCACTATAGTACTCTTAATTTTATTCTTCTCTGTTCTTAACAGTTGTGAGAATAATGGTCGGGCGTGCTTCATTTTTTTGCGTCTCAAGCATTAAATTGTCAGCGTTGAAGTGGCATTATATTATTTTATTGCCATCCCTGCCAATTTTGACATTTTATAACATCTTAGGCATCTTATATAGACACATGGGAGAAACGACAGAAAAGGAGATAAATGTAAAACAGAAAGCTATTTACAAGCCCTAAAATGCAAAATTGTTAAGGGAACACTAAACAACTTGGAAGATACGGTCTCAATCTTGTTTTTGAGGTCATCCGAGCTACTTGGTATTTACTATTTACAAGTGGTCCTCCTTTTCTTTCCCTTTCCAAATACTTTACCGTTACATTGAATCACTTGAAAATGAATGACATGCAGTTTTGTATTTTGCTTCTAATATCAAAACTAAGCTGGCAAACTCCCCCGCCCAGAGCAAAAAAATAAAAAAGAAGAAAAAACTTGAGGGACACTAGTGATCGCCAAAAAGAGTTTGACTGAGGACTGTGTGATTATCATATTATTGATAGTTGGCAATGGTTTCTGATCAGTGATCAGTGCCATGGATACTTCTAAAGTGAAAACATATGGTACAGGTGGCCAAGACTAGTCAGGTTTGCGACTGCCAGTTTTCAGTACAGAAATTAGGAAAAGAATAGTTGAACTCTTGTATAGAAAAAAATAAACAGAGAATAGAAAAGAATAAAGAGAAGAGGTAGGGAACACAAAGATATACATGGTTCGGTCCTAAGATCTACATCAACACCTCAAAGCCCTAGGGCCAGTGGCGGACCCATGAGTTTAGTTGAGTGGGGGCGGAAGCTTATACAGGGTTTCGGGGCGGCGCCCCCGGCTCGATTTTTGTTGTTGTTGTAGTATAATTCTGTGTGGTTTTTTTGTACAAACTAATCTCTCCCACAATTCTTTCATGAAAAATTTGTGTTGTATGCTTAATTAGTTATTTATATTTACCGCATTCACTTATGCTAATAATCCACATGTCAAATGTTAATAATATCTTATACATAATCTGTAAAACAATTTGATACACTTAAAGCTTGACACATTCTGCCACACAAATTTCAAAATAAAAGACAAAACAAAACAAATCGCAAGCTCTTCCTTATAGCAAACAAGTTTCATATAGGGTAAAAAAAATATGTGATGTATTCACTTGGGATTTTATTTTTAATCCGAAAGGAAAGAGAGTGGGTATGAGGGGACACTGTATTCTCTTTTTTGGGAAAAAACGGGCCTTGTCTTGGGTAGATTAGGTTAGGGCAGCCTCGGCAGGGGCAAAAGTCATATTAGTGATTGGGGATATGTTCTTGTCTATACCTATACTACAGGTTCAAAAGCGCGCCCGTGTGTGTGTGCGCGTTTGGGGAATTGGGGGGGGGGGGGGGGGGGGGGGGATGTGTTGCAAAAGTCATGTTAAAGTTTTGTAGTTTTCTAAACCCCCCTAGTTAACAAATAGGAGTACTTCACTAAATCACAAATATATATATATATTTTTATTTTAAACTATCATATATAGAGGCCATCTCTAAAGCGGACATCTGTTTACGGACTCGCTTTTAGCGACGGAATTTTTGTCGCTAAAAGTATACAAAACCATTGTGAAAGCTGAATCACCTCTAGCGACGGTGTTGTATACCTTTCGCGACGAAAATTTCGTCGCTAAAAGTGACGTTTGTAAACGGACATCCGTCGGAGAGCTTGACCGATCATATGTAACCTATTTTTTTTTTTTTGCCAAAAGTTTAGTGGAGGGCGGCCTCCCCCGCTCGCCCCCACTGTAGGTCTGTCCCTGTATAGGGCTATATCTTGTATTCTATTGATAATGATATGATTTTTTAAAACGACTTACAATCCTATATAGGGTGGGGATAAGGGATGAATCGTATCCCATAATCTAAAGGCGTGAATAACTTCCCATAATATATGAGATATTCAATCTTATCAACTCAATCTTATATCAAACGTTTCAAAGCACCCCAACAAGATGAGCATGGAAGAATCTGATACTCATCTTCAACACAGAATAATTACTTCCGGTGGGAGCCGAGAGGTGTGCGAACTTGTTGCTGGTGCCAGAGGTGGTATCGTGTGTACCAGGGGAGGTTATTGGTTGAGCAAGTGGGCTAGAAGCCCTAGTGTGGTTAGAGTGGCTACCGAGTGGCCTGGAGTGTGCCTAGGGTGGCTACCTAGTGGTCTGGACAGCTTGGTGTTCCAAGTGTGCCGAGAGTGGCTACTGAGTGGCATGGTAACCCGAGTGTGCTGAGGATGGCTACATAATAGCCTAGTGGCTTGGGCGAGAGATGTCGAGGATGCAGGGAACCTGCACTGATACCATGTTGAGCTCTTGTAAGGGATTTCATGGAGAGCTGCGGACTTTGATCTTGAATGCCCTGGGCGCCTTGTGCGTAATGCTTAATTGTTCTTCAGAAAAAATAAATGGAGAATAGAAAAGAATAAAGAAGAAAAGGAAGGGAACACAAAGAAATATGTGACTTAGTCCCAAGACTTACATCCACACCTCAAAGACCAAGGTTGTATTCTATTTATGAAGATATGTTATGTCTACAAGACTTGCAATCCAACATATAGGATGGGGATAAGGAAAATCATAAACCATATCATAAGCTATGGGTTGTGATTATCTTTCCATAATATATGAGATAATGTAGTCTAATCAAATCAATAATATACTTCAACAAGAATAGAGTTGAGAAAAGGCAATAAATAAAGGAGGATTATTAGTTGTATATAAACATGCAATACTTCCCTCTCTACTCGGTTTCTATGTGCATATCTGTTTGCAGTTTATGGTCTCTCCTTTCAACATCTCTCTCTCTCTCTCTCTCTCTCTCTCTCTCTCTCTCTCTCTCTCTCTCTCCATTGCTCTATTACCCCGCTATCTTTAAGGGGTCTCTCTCCCCTTTGCTATAGCTTGGAGCCTTGGGTCATACTCATCCGTTCCATGTAAGTCCAAAAAATTTATAAAGCACCAAATTGTTTTACTTCTCTATGTTATTTAGTCTCCAACTTTTCCTTTTCATCAATGGCATGCAACACCGAACCGATGTCCAACCGCCTACCCGATGACCACTCATTTTTCTAACTAAGGTTTTCCTTCCCATTTATGGCATCTCCGCCACTGATGACCTCACATTTTTATGAAAACATCTAGGAGCAATCGAAGTTGTTAGAGAAAATGGACATCTAGTTCAAACAGAGTGGGTATCTCTTCCTTCCCATTTAAAGTGGCAGCTGCTTTGGTAGGAGACCCAACTTACTTTGTGGATCAGTTTGGTGACAATTTCTATGGGAAGTTGATTACTTAGAGCCTGTTTGGATAGCTTTTTCGAGCCAAACATATGTATAAGTAATCATCTATGAAGCACGGACACGGACACTTCGACACGGACACGACACGATACCGCCACGCCGACACGACAAATTCTAAAAAATGAAGACACGACACGTCAGGGATACCTTTATTTTTTTAATTATATATTTTTTAATTTTAATGTTATGCTAATTCTTATGTATTATAATTATAAATAAAAATACGTTATCAAAAAGAATTTATACAAAAACACATTAAGATTATATATTCCGTAAAAAAGTACTCATTTACACAAAATTTCTACCCAAAAAAAAAGGCTTCAACTTGGGTCAAGGCAGAGTTGGATCAAGGCTTCAACTTGTGGAAAATACAAATTATGTAGCAATCCACTACTATCTTGGGACTATAATATTTTTTAAGAAATAAATAAATAAAGTGTTCCTGAAATTTTATCAATTATCTAATGACCCAATGTAAAAAAAAAATGTAATAATTAGTAGCTTTCACAGGATCACTTTATACCAATTAACAAAGGAAAATTAAAGCAAGCAAATGCCACAAGTCAGACGTGTCTCGTGCGTGTCCACACATGTACATTTCAATTCAGACGTGTCTCATTACAAAAGGGCTTTTTAAGTTTTATATTATTAAACATTAAAAAAACTGAAAATCAAGTTAGACGTGTCTTGTGCGTGTCCACGCGTGTCTATAAAGTGTCCACCGCGTGTCGGGGTGCCAAAATGCAATTATGCAAAGTAGGACACAGTTTTGAAGTGTCCGACACGTGTCGGGCAAGTGTCGGGCAAAGTGTCGCGTCCGATACGTGTCCGACACTGGTACGTTACAATTTTTGAAGTGTCGGTGCTTCATAGGTAATCATAAAAACAACTGTTACAGTTTGAATTAGCTTTTAAACAATTTGATTGCTTTACAGCTTATTTAAAATCTCCAATTTATAGCTTTTTGTAAAATCTCTTATTCCAATAAGTGATTATTTTAAAAGCTAACCCAACCGGGTTCTTAGCACTCGAGGGAGGGAGGAAGGGGGATTATCCACCTTGACAATTTAAGTTTGTAGCATCCTCAACTATTCAGTCAAAGCTGTAATTTAGTGTCCTTAATTGGATCTTTTCTTACGAATATAAATATAATCAAGGGCACTAACTTATACAATTAAGAATACAGCGCTACCCAAAATGAAACTTTGGGGGAAAAAATACATGGTACTGAAGTGTTTTAAGCCTCTCTCTCTCTCTCTCTCTCTCTCTCTCTCTCTCTCTCTCTTATTTGGGAGTTGTAATTACTCAATTTAACCTGTGTGGGTATGGTATGGTATCTCACAATAATCAGGCCTATTTCAACAGGATTGGTGTTCAAGCAGCCAAGGCTGCCGGAATGAAGGTAGTTGCTGTTCCTTCGCTCCAAAGTGAAGCTAATCAGTATGCTATTGCAGATTCTGTACTTCACTCACTTCTAGAATTTCAGCCTGAGGTGTGGGGCCTTCCTCCATTTGAAGACTGTATGTATATATATACGTACCTTTCTTCAATTTTCTATTTTCTTTCTTTTTGCTGCATTCCCTGGTCAAATCCTCTTCAATCTAATCATTGCAGGGGTTGATAATGCTTTGCCAATTGAACCCATTCACTTGCAAGGTATATATAGCAATGGGCTTCTGTGTAAATTTACAGGTATCTAGACCCCCCACCCCCAAAGTGCGTATGGATGCCGTATTTGGTTTTTTTGTCAAAGTTTGCTAGCATGTTACCCACAAGGTCCGGTATCTATATTGTGAAAACATTAGATGCCTGGCATCGTAGTGACATCAGCAAGGGTGAGTTTGGACGTCCACCAAATTTTGAATTAGGCTGTTTAGAATGAGCCCATTATGAATTAGCCTACTTAGTGGTGTTTGGTTGTCAAAATTAAATAATTGACTTGATTTGAAAAACTCAAATAAGGTAATTTCTCAAAAAACTTGAAATGCCACAATTCAAGGTAAAAAAGTTCAGTCTTTTGCTGTCAGCCTCAAGATATTCATTTTGCATTCTTCTTCGTCGAGTCATGGTGAGCCTCTCTATCTCAAGTAACCATAGCTATAGGTATATGTTATACACATATATGTGCATATATGCATGCACCTCTCCGGATAAGGTTGCTAACCAACCAAATAGTGCATAAATTTGAATTAAGTCATTTACGAATTTATAGATTTAGAATTAACTAATTCAAAATAGAATAATCATAAATAAGACAGTTCGCCGACCAAACACATCCTAAGTTTCGTGCCATGATTGAAACCTGAAATTCACAAAACCAATACATGTGTTCTACTGAACAGGTTAGTGAACAAAAAAGGTCCATTACATTGCAAGTTAAAAGCATATCAAACGCAGCTCGCAATACATTTGAAAAGGCACTGAAGCAAATTGTTAAATCCAGATAACGATCTGTCTGCTCTTCCTGATCAAGTGTCGGGAGTCTACTTTGGTTGGGCTAAAGCTGGCATGCATCAGATCATTAAGGTTGTGATCAGCATTGGATGGGACCATGGTTGCTGTACCTCTGAGAGAAAAATTGTGAGTCCTTAATCACTGAAACAGATTGCCTTGCAAGTTTTCCTGTTCTGTTAAGCAGTGTCTGGAATAACTTACACGTTTGCTTGTCAAAAAATTGAAATGTGTTCAAAAAATTGAAATCGATTACATGCTTACTAGGGGCATACCCTAGGTATTACAGTTGAAATGTGTTAAGTTACCAACTACTCCAAAAGCTTAAGCTGTTAGAGAATGGGCCTAACAATGTATGTCAAGCTTCAACACCCTCCCTGACGTGCAACCCCAACTTGCACGTGGAAAGCAAACAAACCAAACTCCATCATAGTGGAGACAAATAACAAAGTGCAAATATGCACAACAAAGCGGGGATGGAGAGTCAAAGTGCAAATATGCACAACAAAGCGGGGATAGAGAGTCGAACCCAGGACCTCCTACAAACAAGGCTTTGATACCATGTTAAGTTACCAACTACTCCAAAAGCTTAAGCTGTTAGAGAATGGGCCCAACAATGTACATCAAGCTTCAACAAAATGCACAAAAGGTAAGATATTATTTGATTTGATCCAAAAGGTTACATGAGCGGCTTTATTTAAAGGCTAGTAGCCTAGTACCAAAAAGGAAAAGACATAAATAGCCACTAGGACTAACCTAAGAATGACCAAAGCCTTAATGATATAAATGACTAATTTAACCTCTAATATCCCGCCTCAAATTGAAGGTGGTCATAAAAATTAACTGAAGTTTGGAATGAAAATTACAATTGAACAAGGACTGTATCAAGAGACGTAGAAATGCTGATGTCAACAAGAAGTAGGATTTAAAATCCCCAAGAATGGGTGGAAACAACATCCACCACCACCAACAATGAGAAATTGTGGAACAACAATATCCACAATATTGGCCAACATGAAAACTATTTACCAACAATAAAACAAGGTGTGGGAAACGAAACCCACAATAAGATCAATTTTTTTTTTTGGCCCAAGATCAGTGAAACAAATAGTTATAATCCTCCATCTGAGACTATCGAATTCAAATTATGATTAGGTTAAGGGGACATAGGATTAGTGTTCCCTTGCCTTAATCCCCCAGCTCCTTTAAAGAACCCCATCAGAGCTCACCCATTAATGTTAATGTTGAGGGATAATTACATTAACCTCGCTTGAGGTAAGGTCAAAATACAGGGACATCCCTTATGGTATGCAAAATTACAGTAACCTCCCCAGAGCCCTAAAATGTTAATAGTGCATGCAAAAGAAACAATATACCCTAAAACAAAATATAATTTTGAAGTTAAAAAAATTAACCTATTATCAAAGGACAAAAGTTTACGATTAGAAGATAATATACTCACATACATATTAGAAAAGTATGTAACATAGAAATTTTATCGACTTTGGTAAGGGTAATTTGGTCATCATAGAAAATTTTAATAAAATAATTAATGGTCAACTGATTGTTGACTAATGGAGGGAGAAACTATTTCTCAACTACAAAACTCAGTGTCTATGTATTTTTCATACCACAAAGGTGGTCCTTGTACTTTAACCTTACCTCAAAAGAGGTCAATGTAATTTTCCACAACATTAATGGAGAAGGATGTGGACGAAATTCAAACTATGAATAAATTGCATCACATCAAAAAGAACATTCCATCTCATATGTCATAAGCTTTGTGATTACCGAATTTTAAAATAGCACACCTAGGAGTGGAACTTCTCTCCTGTGATAATTCATTCCTCAATAGTAGCAGTTCCTGGGCTAAATAGATGTTGTCAGTGATCCTTCTACCTGCAATAAAAGCATTTTGAGTAATAATATATTAAAGAGGAGTCAAGGCAGATAAGGTTGCGTCAAGAAATGGGTCTGTAGTCACTTGTTGCGATTGCTGCATGTAGGGATGGGAGAACCGCAGTAGAGTTAGGTTCAGTTGGAATTGGCTTTGGCCTTTGTGTTTTGGTAGAAGCAGTAGAAGCAGCCCTGGTCACAAGGGCACTATGGAAATGAAGAAAAGTTCATTAGAATCTAAGTCTGCTTCCTGCATCACGTGCGGGCTAAAGTATCTTTGGACCTGCTTCAGCCAAAACGTCCCTTTGGGACTCTTTAAGTGCTTAAAATTTATCCAACCAATCTAATTTTTGCAATATGGTCCCAGAAGCACATTTGGACTCGAAAAAGTGCATTTGAGAACTGACTCCAGAAAGGGTCTTAACCTCCTGTAGGTGCTTCCTTATCTCCAATAAAAATAAAAAAAATCAATAACTGCTTCCGTAATGTCCCTGCCCACTATATTCACTTCCTGTAATGGACGGACACCTAGCCTACTATCCCCTTTATGCATATAATTTCGGTCCATCTAAAAATATTGATGTTCGCTCAATTGTGCTTCTTTACAGCAATTATGCCTGCTTCATGGAAGCATTGAGATTTTGTATAATCAGCAGAATATGCAACTGTTGATCGTTGGTTACATTCGAGGTCTAACTGGCAAGGTAATTAAATGTTTAATGATGTATAACAATTTCTCATGGCAACGACTTTCCTGGTATTGCTGAATGTCTGACCCCCTAAGCTTGAATACCAAATACCAAAATGAAGAGACTTTTTCGATCCCGGAAATAATATATCACAATTATGTTGAAGTTGCAAATATACCAGTTTGATTTGAACTGAACAACCAGATTTATTTCCATGTTACCCGATCATTTATGATGTGTTTTTTTCTTCATATGTTTAAAAACTTATCATGCTAAATGTCTCGTGGAGTTAATTGGTTTTAATTAACCACGCTTATTGAGCTGTTAAATAGTAAGCTTCTTAATCAACTATACAATATTGATTTTTATATTTATTTTTTATAAGAGTTGACACTATAGACTAAGGGTGTGTTTGATAACCCAATTAAGTGCTGAAAATGAAAAGTTTTAGCACTTATTTTTTTTCAGTACGTTTGATAATGGACCACTTAATTGCAAAAGCAACCAAAAATTCACAGAAAACTTTAGGTGAAAATTTTCTACCGAAAATAATCACTGAATGCAGTCTATTGCATTACTTGAAACACTGTTTTCAGTACTGCAAATTCAATCACTTAAAATTTTCAGTATTTAAAATTCAGTACTTAATTTTCAGTATTATCAAACACACCCTAACTCTGCATTTTACTTATGGTTGGAAAAAAAAAAAAAAAATTTTCCTTTTGCATTTTACTCAAACTTTTGAATCCTCTGACTAGAAACATATAATGTGGTGTGCAGGGAAATACATCAAGTGCAATAAAAATACTTGAAGAAGACAAGTCCATTGCTAGTGCTTCATTGGATTTGCCTGTATTTTCCCAGTATGAACCAGCTGCCTCGGATGGAAACAAATAAGAATATTCTGCTCAGTTTAGTTTTGTTAGTACTTTCAATAATCCCACAGTTTGGAACCAACAGGTCCAAATGAAACCTGCAATGTGTTATGTTTCCTAATGAGACAAGCTTTGCTTGTCGAAAACCTTTATCCTAGATTACATTTTTAAATAATACTGCTCCCCCCCTTTCAACCTGGTGAAAAGGACACCCTCCATTTGATTGTTATCGTTCCTATGGGCCCTAACGTGTACAAATAGAAGCATCCCAATGTTGCATGTTCTTTTGTTTTTTTCTTCTACAACCACCCCACCACCCAACTCCAACCACCCCCCCCCCCCCCCCCCCCCCCCCCAGCCCCAGCTCTTATCTTTTTGGCCAAAATGTTTTTGGCCTTTTGGGTGACTTTTTGCGTAACATAATTGTGAACATGTTTGTCTAGAAATACATTACGCATTTTGAACTTGCAACTTCAGCAACAAATCTTTTGGGAGAAGTCAGCATTTTGAACTTGCGAATTTAAAAAGTTGATGGGTTTGGGAAATAAGTTGCCGGATATGGGGAAATAAGATCCCCCATTTGATGGGTTGGGTCAAGAACTCTCCACAGCAGCCTCTGTGATGCATTCCTCAGATCATGTTCCCTCCAAAAAGACTCATAACTCTTTGTAGTCTACCTAGAATGACAAGCAAGAGAATGATAATTGTTGAAGTACGTTTTTGTGAACTTGGTTTTTACAAATGTTAATAACTTATAAAGAAAAAAAAAATGGTAAAGCAAAAAAAAAAAAATAATAATAATAATTATAATGAGAAAATTGACTGGGTTACTTCGAGATAGCCTTAACCTCGAAGGATAACCAAAGTGGATTCTTAGAGGAAACCCAAACCGTCAAACTCAACACATGGTGATTGATTGGGAAAACGACAGTACTATCTTTTATTCACAACATAGCTCCTATAACTAAGAGTGTACAAGCAACATTCAATTTCCCATTAATCAATCCACTAGCTACATGTCTCTTCATTGACTCAACAACTAAAACACGATAAATGTATGAAAATCAATCGACCAATATATCGATTAATCGATTTATTAAATGAATGTACAAGCCTAAACCAACCGAAAACCAATCAAACTTAACCATTATAGGAGGTCACAATCTCCCTCACTTAATGTTGTGAAGTCTTCATGGCATCACATGATTCACATGGCTTTAATAGCCCAAAATCTTCTGTAAACGCACCTCCACTCACCTTACGGTTCCACCCCCATAGGATTTTCCATGCTGGTGTGCATTATGACCAGCTTTACGGCCACCACCATTGAGAACACTAATCACACCGGGATAACTAAAACTTATCCAAATCATCACATGCGATTAATTATACTAATTAATACATGAAAGTAATATTTACCACCATTTCACGGGTACGGGTATTACAATTATGGAGGCCTTGTTTGTATTTACATGATTTTTTGGTCCATTTTTGAAACTGTGTGGACGGAGCTGTGTTTTTGCATTAGTTTTATTGCAGAAAATAGATCTGCATGTTGCTGCATAGAAAAGTGTGACCAATCGATTGCTTCTTTTAGCAATTGATTGGTGGGAACTTTCCTATACAGTGTTCTCTGAGATGTAAAAGTTTGTATAAATTCTTATATTAACCTTTTAAACCATTTTGAAAAGTTTTATATTATAGGGAAAATTGGCGAATATGGCATTAAAACAAGTTATATTAGAATTAAGGACACTTAATAAAACACCTTGGTCTAAGGTCTTTAGAACATTTTTTGACAAAAGTACCCCCATCTTCTTCATCTAACCTTTCTACCAAACCCTAGCCACCATTACCACCACCCCTGACCTCCGGCGACCACCACGACCAGCTCCGGCGAACACCATGATGACCTCCGGTGACCACCATGTTAGGGATGTATACTAAAAGCCATGCTTTATGTAGTTGATTTATTATTCATTTAATAAAATCAGTTAATCCATTTTTTTTTATGAGAATCTGTGTGGACAATGTTTGTATTATATTATTTCTTTAATATTATGCATGTGTGTCTCTCATTCTATATAGTAGGTGGTTTGGTATGTAGAGTTCGGCTTACACACGGAAGATCAGGCCATCAGATATTATAGAATGTAAGATTGTGGTTTACAGTCTTAGATGGGATTGGACACACCATCGGTAGGACTGCAGCATGGTGTTGTAGTAGGTTTGTCTTGACTGCGGGAAACGGTATAGTTTTAACTCACCATGCTGGTACATTTTGTGTATTAAACGGGACTGACTTGGGGTAATTATCTTTATACTGACTTATAAGATAATTAATACCTCATGGCTATTATGAGTGCTTATGCTCTAAATCCTAAGTTAATTTGTAGACACGTACATTTGATATTTACACTTTGATCCTTAAAAGGGTGAGATCCTTAAATGGGTCAATATCTCATTAGATTGAGTGGCAATATTAATTGTGTGGTGGATATTAATTAATGATGGAATCCATGTCTCAATTTTGGGATTGATGATATCCCCTTGAGAAAGCTTATAAGTTTTGATTATATCAAACCCTGCAGGTGGATTTTGTATCCGACATATCAGATAAGTTAAGCAGGGGATCTCAAGGAATTTTAAGAGATTAATTAAATGTGATTGTCAGTAATTATATTTAATTAATGGATATCAGTAATCTTAACGTGGGGAGATAATAAGCATTTAATAACATGGAGCTCGAAATATATTTTTGAGATAAGGGTAGGAGTGCAATTATAATTCTTTAGTGGTATGAATTATAATTTATGGAAATAGGAATCTGATTCAGTTCGAATTAGGGTTTTCTAATTCCATAAGGAAGCCTATTCCTTACTGACTTCTTATGGTCCCTATCGTAGCCTATATATATGCTGCCTTGGCTCTTCTCTCAGGTTGCATGATTTCACATTCTAAAGCTTCCCTTGACCTCCTAGCTTTCTTCTAGAAGGGTTTCCATCAAACCCTAGTCTCTGTGAGCATTCAAGAGATATAGGAGTGAAGATCGCTAGCGTCGGACAACGATCAGTAAAAGAGCTTCGGACTGCTCGATACTGATCGAAAGTTGCTGAGTTTTTTACACAACGTTCCTGATGTCGAGACGGAGCTGCTGTAAAAAAATTCAAGTAAATCGGAGATCGTTTAGTCCTCCTGACGAACACATCTTTGTCGGATCAATGTGATCGGATTGAATCGTCACAGCAATCAAAGAGAGTGTTATAACTGGGAATAGAAAATAGACGTAAAGAGGGAAGAGCAGAAAACTAAAAGGATTTCGAAAGAGCCCACACTTAGTTCGATATTCTGGCAGCAAAGGAATACGGTAGAAGATCGTGAGCTGTTGTCGAGCCCGTGTTCTCGATTCGTCTACTACAGCAATCCGTTTTTGCAGTTCAAGGTAACCCTAGTTCCGCCCTTGTAGGGTTATTGTAGTTTTCACGTAATTTTTTTTTGCAGTACCAACTTATACGCACCGTCAATGGATTCTGGGAACGCAGTTTCCTAACAGTGGTATCAGAGCAACGTTGATTCTGCGTATGGGTTGGACGCAACTATGTTGTCCAATAAAACAGATCTTATGCGTGTTTTGA
Organism: Hydrangea macrophylla; assembly: GCA_033977485.1. NCBI lineage: Eukaryota > Viridiplantae > Streptophyta > Magnoliopsida > Cornales > Hydrangeaceae > Hydrangea > Hydrangea macrophylla. The sequence continues at coordinate 72,430,165 of CM066994.1, forward strand.
TGGATGGATAAAACGTAGAACTGTGCTAACCCTTGTTTTGCAGCGTTCTTATTCCACTATTATGGTCACTGATTTTGTGTGATTGGATCCCACGATGGTTTTATCTGTGGTTAATTTTGTTGTTTTAATATAGCATGTGAACTGCTTTATGGAGGCATAGGATTTATGTGTATTGAATCCCACGCTTGATTGATGTGTGGTTAATTTACTGCAAAAAAATAGCATGTGAACTCCTTTATGGAGGCATAGGGTTTGTGTAATATATCTCAAGTAAATCCATGAACACAGTTCGTGAAGACAGTTCGTGCAGACAGTTTACAAGCAGTTTCAGAAAGCAATCTGGAGGCAATTTCTGAAGGCTGTTTCAGAAAACAGTTCTGGAAGGCAGTTGCGTAGTGGCGACATAGAGCTAATCGGGTTCCATGAAGATTTCTTCACAAGAGTTGCAGCTTGACCATAATAGTGGGATTCCTATTTTATTGTTGTTTCCTTATTTATGTGTGATTGAATGATTATTATTGTTTCATGTTTAATGAATAGGACAACATGGATAATTGTTCCTAGACCTATTTCAGATGTCTAGCTGCATGTTTTATTTATATTAATTTAAAATGATGGACAACTACATGTGTATTTAGAAATAAAACTAATTCCATAATTTGAAAACATAAGTACTTATTTTCTAAAATCATGATAATAGAATAATTTTATTATCTACATATGTGGGTTTCACAAGTAAGGATGAATTAATCATTGTCAAGTATTCAATTATTTTTTATTAATTAAATTAAAAAATTTTCTAAAAAATTATAACCCTCAAATTTTTTAAAAAATTCTAAGTGGGAGAGGGAATTTATCAAGTATAAATCCCATGGTCTCCATCACTGGTTTGTAGATGATATGATTAAATTTGTGTGATGGCTCTAGTGTCATCCTCCCCATTGGATGTAGTTGATCATGGAATCATCAGTACAAACTTCTTTAAAAGAATGTTTTGGGTGATTGTTGGTGTGGGTCACCTCTCCATCAGAGGTGTTCCTCATGGAACTCTTGACCTAGAATTAAGTGATGGTATACACTTAGCTATAAATAATAATATCCTCTCCATCTGAGTCACTGTTATTATTTATAGGACCAAAGCAAGTTAGCAGTTTAATTTTATTAGGCAAAGTACATTGCCTGGATAGTAAAATTAAAAGACAATTGTCTATCTGAACAAATGATGGATAGTATATGGCTTCCCATCGAGTCATACTATTCGCGGTGTATCAGGTTGCTGGCGGATTCCTTTCAAATATGGTAGAGGGAACCAATATTTTCAACTCGAATCCATAGTAATTTTTGCCCAAACGTAATTATTTATGTTATGTGATTCTCAGGCTTTTAAATGGGTACTTTCAATCCACTTGTTATACTTAAAGAAAACAAACTTACTGGACCAAACTATATAGACTGGAAAAGGAATTTGGATATTGTGTTAACTGCTGAAGAGTACAAGTTTGTGCTTACTCAAGAATGTCCTGAGCAACCTGGTGAGGGGGCAACCGCTGAGGAAACCCAGGCTCACAAGCAATGGGTCAAGGCTGATGAGATGGCGCGGTGTTACATTTTGGAATCCATGTCAAATGTTCTGCAACATCAGCATCAGTCAATGACCAGTGCCTATGACATGATGGAGAGCCTCCAAGAGATGTTCGGGGATCAAAGTCGTGCTGCTAGGCAGGTTGCTATGAAAGGCTTGATGAATACAACCATGGCTGAGGGGACGTCTGTAAGGGATCATGTTCTTACGATGATATCTCTTCTTAATGAACTAGAGATCCTTGGAGCTGAAATCGACGGGGAAACCCAGGTCGATATCGTACTCCAGTCACTGCCAGAGTCTTTTAAGCAATTCCGCCTCAATTACAACATGAATAAATTTAAATATACTTTGGCGGAGCTGCTTAAAGAACTCCAGGCAGCTGAGGGTCTCAACAGAAAGTCAGGGAGTGCTCTTGTGTTTGAGAAATGTTCTGCTTCAAAGCCGAAAGGCAAGAAGAAAATGAAAAAGGCTCAAAAGAAGACCGCGGGTCCTCCGCAAATCCAAAGGCCACGAGGACAACCGGGAAAGCCTAAGGGCAAATGTTTTGTTTGCAAGCAGCCAGGACACTGGAAGAAGCAATGTCCAGTTTATCTCGCCAGACAGAACAATCAAGGTAAATCTCATTTACTAGTTATTGAATCGTGTTTAGCGGTCCGATCTACCGGTACCTGGTGTGTAGATACGGGAGCCACTGATTATGTATGCAATTCTTTGCAGGGGTTCCAGGGAACTAGGCAGCTCAGTGATGGAGAGATTTATCTATATATGGGAAATGCTACGAGAGTAGTAGCAGTTGCAGTAGGAGATCTACATCTTAGTTTTGGTAGAGATAGGATTTTAATATTAAGAAATTGCCTTTATGTACCTTCTATTAGAAGGAATTTAGTTTCAGTTTCTAGTTTAGTAAAGAATGGATATTCAGTTCATTTTAATATAGTAGTAGTTATTAAAGAAAATAAACGTTTTATTTGTTTTGGTCAATTGGTGGATGATATTTATATATTAAATCCTATCTCTCCTATACTGCAACTTAATGAATTGAATAACACAAATAGTTTTCCATTTAAGAGAAAAGAACCTTCGAGGATGAACCAAACGCATCTTTGGCACTTACGCCTTGGTCATATTAATTTGAAAAGGATTCAAAGACTGGTTCAAAATGGGCCATTAGGCTCATTGGAAGTGGAGGCACTTCCAGTTTGTGAATCCTGCTTGGAAGGTAAAATGACCAAGAGGCCATTCTCGGCCAAGGGCTATAGAGCAAAAGAGCCGTTGGAACTGGTTCACTCTGATTTGTGTGGTCCTCTGACTGTCCAAGCAAGAGGGGGATTTGAGTACTTTGTCACTTTCATCGATGATTACTCAAGGTATGGGTACATTTATTTGATGCGGTGTAAGTCTGAATGCTCTGAGAAATTCAAAGACTTCAAGGCTGAAACGGATAAGCGTCTAGGTAAATGTATCAAGACACTACGATCTGATCGTGGTGGAGAGTACCTCTTGGGAGAGTTTAGGGAATACTTATTGGAGCAAGGGATTACATCCCAATTGTCTGCACCCCGTATGCCTCAGCAGAACGGTGTAGCAGAAAGAAGGAACAGGACTCTCATGGATATGGTAAGATCTATGATGAGTTACTCGAATTTACCAATTTCCTTTTGGGGACACGCATTAGAGACAACCTCATACATTCTAAACTTGGTACCATCTAAGTCAGTACCTACTACTCCCACAGAATTGTGGACTGGGCGAAAGCCTAGTCTGCGGCATATTCGAATCTGGGGTAGTCCAGCATATGTGCTGAAAGGGAACGCAGAAAAGTTGGAATCGAGAACAGAAGTATGCTTCTTTGTTGGGTATCCAAGAGGAACTAAAGGTGGTCTGTTTTATAGTCCTAAGGATCAGAAGGTTATTGTTAGCACCAATGCCACATTCTTAGAAGAGGACTATGTTATGGACCACAAGCCTAGAAGTCGTATTGTTCTAGAGAAAATGAAAGGAGAGACAATGAGACATACTTCTTCGATACCAACGGTACGAGAAGAAACACCACAAGAAAGAGTTATCGATATTCCAATACCACGTCGTAGTGGGAGGATTATCGAAACTCGTGTAGATCCCGAACCAATCATTAACACGCAGGTTCCTGAACCAGTACAATGTGTAGATAATGGTGTATTAAGTTCAGAATCTTCACAACGAAATATCAGTGATACACAGAAACGAGTTGTGCCTCGTCGTAGTGGGAGGGTTATTATTCAACCTGACTGGTATATGTTCTTGGGAGAGTCTTATGACTGGGTCCCTGATGAACAAGGTACCGACCCCTGTAACTACAATGAAGCACTCTAAGATAAAGATGCAGATCTTTGGCAAAAGGCTATGAAATCTGAAATGGAGTCTATGTACTCCAATCAAGTCTGGGATCTTGTAGAACCACCCAATGAAATAAAACCCATTGGATGCAAGTGGATCTATAAGAAAAAGAGAGGAGCAGTTGGTAAGGTGGAAACCTTTAAAGCTAGGCTTGTTGCGAAAGGGTTCACTCAAAAAGAAGGAATCGATTATGAGGAAACTTTTTCGCCGGTGGCAATGCTGAAGTCTATCCAGATTCTCTTGTCCATTGCTGTACATTTCGAATATAAAATTTGGCAAATGGATGTCAAGACAACATTTCTTAATGGGAATCTTGACGAGTGCATCTATATGGTGCAACCAGACGGGTTCATTGTAAAGGGCCAAGAACACATGTTGTGCAAGCTTAAGAAGTCCATTTATGGACTTAAGCAGGCATCTAGGTCATGGAATATCCGCTTTGATCAAGCAATCAAGTTTTTTGTTTTGATCAATGTGCGGATGAATCCTGTGTGTACAAGAAACATGATGGAAGCGTGGTGGTGTTCTTAGTACTATATGTGGATGATATCTTGCTAATCGGAAACGATGTAGGGGTATTATCTTCTATAAGGGTATGGTTGTCCAGTCAATTCGATATGAAGGACTTGGGAGAAGCCGGTCACATCCTAGGGATCAAACTTATGCGAGATCGCAAGAATAGGATGTTGGGCTTGTCACAAGGCACTGATATTGACAATATTCTTGCAAGGTTTAGCATGCAAGATTCCAAGAAAGGATTCCTTCCCTTCAGACACGGAATTACTCTATCTAAGGATCAGTGTCCTAAGACGCCTGATGAGATAGAGAAGATGAAGGCAGTTCCTTATGCCTCGGCAGTAGGAAGCCTAATGTATGCTATGCTATGTTCTAGACTTGACATCTGCTTTGCTGTTGGCATGGTTAGTAGATATCAGTCTAATCCAGGGCAAGAACATTAGACTGCGGTGAAAAATATTCTCAAGTACCTGAAAAGGAATCGAGACTATATGTTAGTTTACCAAGCAGACAGTCTTGTACCCATTGGGTACACAGATTCTGATTTCATGTCAGATAGAGATTCCAGAAAGTCTACCTAGGGATATATGTTTACCCTAGGAGGTAGAGCCATTAGTTGGAGTGAGGTGTGTCACTTCATGGATTTAAGTCTAAGTGGGAGATTGTTAGGGATGTATACTAAAAGCCATGCTTTATGTAGTTGATTTATTATTCATTTAATAAAATCAGTTAATCCATTTTTTTATGAGAATCTGTGTGGGCAATGTTTGTATTATATTATTTATTTAATATTATGCATGTGTGTCTCTCATTCTATATAGTAGGTGGTTTGGTGTGTAGAGTTTGGCTTACACACGGAAGATCAGGCCATCAGATATTATAGAATGTAAGATTGTGATTTACAGTCTTAGATGGGATTGGACACACCATCGGTAGGACTGCAGCATGGTGTTGTAGTAGGTTTGTCTTGACTGCGGGAAACGGTATAGTTTTAACTCACCATGCTGGTACATTTTGTGTATTAAACGGGACTGACTTGGGGTAATTATCTTTATACTGACTTATAAGATAATTAATACCTCATGGATATTATGAGTGCTTATGCTCTAAATCCTAAGTTAATTTGTAGACACGTACATTTGATATTTACACTTTGATCCTTAAAAGGGTGAGATCCTTAAATGGGTCAATATCTCATTGGATTGAGTGGCAATATTAATTGTGTGGTGGATATTAATTAATGATGGAATCCATGTCTCAATTTTGAGATTGATGATATCCCCTTGAGAAAGCTTATAAGTTTTGATTATATCAAACCCTGCAGGTGGATTTTGTATCCGACATATCAGATAAGTTAAGCAGAGGATCTCAAGGAATTTTAAGAGATTAATTAAATGTGATTGTCAGTAATTATATTTAATTAATGGATATCTGTAATCTTAACGTGGGGAGATAATAAGCATTTAATAACATGGAGCTCGAAATATATTTTTGAGATAAGGGTAGGAGTGCAATTATAATTCTTTAGTGGTATGAATTATAATTTATGGAAATAGGAATCTGATTCAGTTCGAATTAGGGTTTTCTAATTCCATAAGGAAGCCTATTCCTTATTGACTTCTTATGGTCTCTATCGTAGCCTATATATATGTTGCCTTGGCTCTTCTCTCAGGTTGCATGATTTCACATTCTAAAGCTTCCCTTGACCTCCTAGCTTTCTTCTAGAAGGGTTTCCACCAAACCCTAGTCTCTGTGAGCATTCAAGAGACATAGGAGTGAAGATCGCTAGCGTCGGACAACGATCACTAAAAGAGCTTCGGACTGCTCGATACTGATCGAAAGTTGCTGAGTTTTTTACACAACGTTCCTGACGTCGAGACGGAGCTGCTGTAAAAAAATTCAAGTAAATCGGAGATCGTTTAGTCCTCCTGACGAACACATCTTTGTCGGATCAATGTGATCGGGATTGAATCGTCACAGCAATCAAAGAGAGTGTTATAACTGGGAATAGAAAATAGACGTAAAGAGGGAAGAGCAGAAAACTAAAAGGATTTCGAAAGAGCCCACACTTAGTTCGATATTCTTGCAGCAAAGGAATACGGTAGAAGATCGTGAGCTGTTATCGAGCCCGTGTTCTCGATTCGTCTACTACAACAATCCGTTTTTGCAGTTCAAGGTAACCCTAGTTCCGCCCTTGTAGGGTTATTGTAGTTTTCACGTAATTTTTTTTTGCAGTACCAACTTATACGCGCCGTCAATGGATTCTGGGAACGCAGTTTCCTAACACACCACTCATCATCCCACCTATGATTCGCGACTCCTCTTACAAAAACGACTGAAATCATCAAACAAAATGATAAAAATTCACCACAAAATCACTGAAAACTGACTATCAACAACAAGTTTTGAAAAAAATCAGACGAGTTTGAAGCAATAGTTCATCTCCTCTTTCGTCCTCTCAAGCTTGAAGCTCTAGTTTCATCATATGAGTGGAGGTTTCTTTGAACAACTCTAAAAGAAACTTAGTTTCTCACATCTATTCATTATACTCAATCTTTATTTCCTTCGAACAACTCGTTGTTCTCTAAGAAAACGAAGTGAAATTTTAGTAAACTGATTTGGCTATAATTAGAGAAATTTCTCTTTAGATCACCTCTTTTCGTCTTCACAAGCTTGAAGCCCTAGCTTCATCATAGGAGTGGAGATTTCTTTGAACAACTATAAAAAAAGCAGTCTCTCACATCTATTCATCATTCTGAATCCCTATTTCCTTCGAACAACTCGCCGTTCTTTAAGAAAACAAAGTAAAATTTCACTTAACTGCTTTGACTATAATAAGAGAAATTTATCTTAAGATCACCTCTTTTCGTCTTCTCAAGCTTGATGCCCTAGTTTCATCATAGAAGTGGAGATTTCTTTGAACAACTCTAAAAAAATTCAGTCTCTCACATCTATTCATCATTCTCAATCCCTATTTCCTTCAAACAACTCGTTGTTCTCAAAGAAACGAAGTGAAATTTCACTTAACTGATTTGACTATAATAAGAGAAATTTCTCTTAAGATAAATCTTAAGAGAAATTTCACTTACGAGTTTGACATCCTACCAAGCCTATGGCCTTACATGGGGAATCACCGAGGGGAATCACCGAAAAAAGGAAAAAATAACTTGCTTGGAAGGTGGTGGAGGCTTAGTGACAAGCGGGGGTATTTCTAAAATACAACCGCGCTAAAAGAAGAAAATACACTGAATTAGTTTACAATTCCCCTGTTTATCTGCAATTTGAATTACAATGCCAGTTTTTACACAATATTATTAATCTATAATAAGTGGTATTGTTTTAGTGGTTATTTGTGCAGATTACTGTTGTTGTGTGAAGAATTGAATAAGCAAGATAAAAGGGAGTGCTTGGGTTCAATGAAGACAATTCAAACATGAAAAGAGAGTTTCGAGCGATCGAATAGGTCTCGATCGATCGAGGTTTCGATCGATCGAATGAAGTTCAAGCGCTCGAAGATCCCAGAAGTTCAATCGATCAAGATATGTTCAATCAATCGAACATGGCTTTTATCAGAACTTATGCGCACGCAACGGGGGACATCTTTTGTAACCCTAGTCTTAGGTTTTTATATGTATACCAGTTATATTCACATCCAAGAGACACCCAGTTTCAGTTTTTATGAGTTTATTGAGAGAGTTAGAGAGTTTACATTGTTTTTGTATGATTCAAAGTACAATATTGCTTGTTCTTGGATTTTCAAGGAGTTTGATCTTAATACATCATCTCAGGTTTTGTTATTTTGGTTTGTTTACAATCCGTTTATCGTTTTTGGTAGTATTAGTAAGGTTAATCATAATCTTGCATGTTAGATAGTGTTACACTCATAGTTTTCATGGTTTTCATGTTAAAATCACAACCAAACGCATCCCTAATGGACTTTTACGTTAAAAACGAATCTAAGACACTCCATACTATGTCTGAGTAGTCCTTGGGTTGGGAGATCATGATGAAACTATGATATTAAGCTTTTTCCATGCATCAGAATAATACCTGTGTTCGATCGATCGAAGTTAGTTCGATCGATCGAGACAGAGATAAAGTCAATCGATCGAAGACATTTCGATCGATCGAGAGATGAAGATATTCGATCGATCGAAAGCTCGTCGATCGATCGAACTCTCTGATTCTTGAGAACATTCATACAGTATTCCTAGACTTTCTGTTTCACAGATTTGTTATCAAACTGTCCCTAAATGCTCAGTTTGTCAAAAAAGTCTCTGAATTTAAAGCCTTAAAGCATTTTTCTTCAATATCTTTTGCAAACCACTCTCAATGCTAACACCATTGTGGGTGCGAGTCTTAATTATTGTTTTAAACGGCTTTTATGTATTTCGAACTTAATTTGGATGATATAGTCCCGGACATGAAAGGGCTATGGATTTTCTACCTTTAGATAAATACGGAATATTGTAGAAGATGTACTCCAATGAGCTTTAATGCAATTGCATGGTAGATGGCTAGATCACTGTGGATTCATGTAATCCCAACACTTCCCTTTTACTAAGAAAACCAGTTTCAAAATATCGCTCCAGTTAACTAGTTAGTCATCAGTTTAAAGTAATTTAGTTGCTTTTAATTTTAATAGTTGTTAATCGTAGAACTCCGTGTTCTACAGTCTCCTTAAGCATTAAATTTTCTTTTTCTTTTTAGAGTTTAATCTAGGTAATTAATTTTCAACCTTCCCTGTGGGATTGACCTGGACTTCCAGTACTGTATTACTTGCACGATTACCTACACTTGGGTATAGCACACAAGAGCACACAGAAAAGTTCTCGTGCCAAGTTTTTGGCGCCGTTGCTAGGGAGGGCGACGAGTTAATACTTAGTTTACCTCAATCTATCTTTATCTATTTCTGGTTTTTTTTTCTTTTCTTCTTTAGATTATAACCTTTTAGGATTTTTTCCCGTCTATGTCCGAAAATTCCATCGAAGGAATTCTTGGAAATCCATTCTACTTAGCTGATTCTTCTAATTCTATTAATCCCATAGCTACACCTATTAATTCAATGGCCGATAATCAAAGTGAAAATGGTGATAATGTGGTTGTCCCAATCGACGATTCACTTCGTCCCTTGTGCGATCTCATGACACCTGAACATGCTCCAACACCTTCTTGTATTCTCATTCCACCTCATGCTGGTGAATTTCAATTTCGCAACGGAATGATTCAACTCCTTCCTACCTTCCATGAAATGGATAGCGAGAAGGCATATCTACACGTCAAGGACTTCGAGGATGTTTGTAAAACATTTTCACAAAATTGTCCTGTAGACGTGACACGCCTCATGCTATTTCCTTTCACTTTGAAGGATAAAGCAAAAGCGTGGCTACTCACGTTGAAGCCGAATTCAATCTACACCTGGCATGCGATGAACACTGCATTTCTAAAGAAATTCTTTCCACCTCGCATGACCACTGAGCTTAAACGAAAAATTAACTCTTACAAACAAAAGAGCAATGAAACCTTCACCCAAACTTGGGAGCGTTTCAAGGATTTGCTTCTATCATGCCCACATCATGGGTATGAGAAATGGCGAACCATAAGCTACTTTTACGAAGGGTTAAATGGTGAAACTAAAAATTTGATCGAGACCATGAGTTCAGGACCATTTCTTCGCAAAAATACCGAAGAAGCTGAAGCTCACTTTGAGTGGCTAGCTGAACATGCCCATGAATGGTCCAATTTTGAAGATATCCCTCGCTCACAGATATCCTGTATAGAGGAGAAGAGTTTATACCAACTAAAAAGCGAAGATCACCTAATGAATAAATATGAGGAATTAGCTAAGAAAGTAGAGGAATTAGGGATAAAAGGGGAAGGCTCTAGGTAGGTTTTGCCTAAAGAACCCTGCGGCACATGCAATATGTTGGGACAACCAATCAATATTGTCCCAATGTGCCATATTTTCAAGAACAACCCCCATGGAAATAAATGCCATGCAAGGGTATAGGGGGGCGGAGAATTCCTATAATAATTATAATTCACAAAATAATAACAATAGATGGAATTACCCTGGGTTTGATTGGAAAAATAATGCTAGGACCCAAAATCAATACCAACAACAGCCCTATAACAACAACAACCAATATCAAGGGCAATACAATAGGCAGCCCCAGCCAGTCAATCAAAACAGACCTAATAACTACAACCAAGCTCAACCCTCTAATCAACAGTCGAACGTGTACATTCTCCCACACAAAAAGGCACAGGAGGAAGATCCTCTTTCTAACGTGAATCTAAAGCAACAATTAATTCAAATGATGAGAAAAATGTCTGCGACGTTAGATAGGATGGATGCACGACAAGAGGGATTGGGTGGAACATTTCCTGCCCAACCACTTCAAAACCCTAGGGGATACAACAATGGTCCCACTAACCATGAACAAGCTAAAGCCGTGACTACTCTGAGAAGCGGTAAGACTATAGGGCTAAATATGCCTCTCTCTACTCCCGAAGAGTATGAGGAGGACGAAGTGGTGAATAAAAACAAACCTTCTACTCAGGAAGAGGAGCCATCCACTAATAATGAACCATTAGAAATAAACACTGAAGCTCCTAAACAAGTAGAGGAAGTTGAGAGAAAGCCCGGAAAGGAGCCCATTGACAACAAAGTACCTAAATGCCCTTTCCCCGCGCCCTATCCTCAGAGGCTTAGGAACCCCAAAAACGAGGCAAAGAATCAGGAGTTCTTGGAACTGTTCAAACAAGTTAAAATCAATCTTCCACTCCTTGATGCAATCAAACAAGTGCCGGCCTATGATAAGTACCTCAAAGACTTATGCACGATCAAGAGGAGGCAAAGAGTGAAGAAACACACTTATGTGGCTTGCCAAGCAAGCGCAATCATCCAAAACGAATTGCCTCCAAAACTCAAAGACCCCGGTACCCCAACTGTCTCGTGCCGAATTGGAAATCAAAGAATAGACAACGCCCTCTTTAATCTCGGAGTAAGCGTGAACCTACTGCCATACTCAGTTTATAAACAGCTAGGGTTAAACCTACCCGAGTTGCGTTGCAACTGGCAGACAGGTCCGTCAAATACCCTAGAGGAATACTGGAGGACGTTCTAGTGCAAATAGACTCCTTTGTCTTCCTGGTTGATTTTGTAATTTTGGACACTGAACCTGTGTCCAATCCATGTTCACAAATCCCGGTGATTTTTGGACGTCCATTCCTCAACACCATAGATGCCACAATAAAAATAAGAAGTGGTGTTATGACCATCGTATTCGGGAATATGACTTTGAATGTCAAAATCTTCTCAAATCCCCGACCTGAAGAATACGATGACGAAGAGGAGGTCAACTACGTTGACACGGTCATCGAAGATGAGGTAGATTTCGTTGATTATAAAGATCCTTTGGAGATAGTTGTGTCGCAATTCGACACTATCTATCGACCTAAAGATTCTACTCCACTGGATTCTCCTTTAAATCACACTTGCCTCATGATGGATACGTGAGAGGAGGATAGAGCTGAATGCATGTGGATAACACCATATGAACCCCTACCTCCGAAAACAAAATTAGTTATGCCCTCTAATTTTTAGTTTCCCGATCTGGAATTGAAGGAGCTTCCTGAAGAGCTTAAATATGCTTTCTTGGGGACTGAAAAAACTTATCCTGTTATAATTTCATCCACTCTCAGTCTGGAACAAGAGGGCAAATTAATCCAAATGCTAAAACAACATAAGGGAGCATTATGATGGACCATTGCCGATCTCAAAGGCATAAGCCCGTCCGTGTGCACTCATAAAATATATTTGGAAGAAGACGCTAAACCTTCGCGCCAAATGCAAAGGCGTCTGAATCCCAACATGTAAGAAGTATTTAAAAAGGAAGTATTAAAATTGCTCGATGTTGGGATTATATATCCTATCTCTGACAGCCCCTGGGTCACTCCGACCCAAGTGGTGCCCAAAAAAGAAGGCATAACGGTTATTCCTAATAAAGATGGCAAATTAGTACCAACACGCGTCCCCACTGGATGGAGAATGTGTATTGATTATCGAAAATTGAATACCGTGACCTGAAAGGACCACTTTCTTGTCACGCCCCGGCGTAGCCAAAATATGGAAAAATTTAAAATTTTCATCTTGGACCCTGAGGCACGTGACTGGTTACAGTACCGAATTGTCCATGACCAGATAATAATATTTAAACGATATAATAAAAAGATAAAATCATCATACTTACTGGAATATATTACAAAGAGAAGTCAAAGTACTTAGCTAGTTAATACATCATTATAAATACATCAGAGTCTTATGGCTCTCGGCCTTACAAAACTATTACAAAATATATGCTAAGTCTTCTGGTTATAATCAAAACATTTACAGAGGATAACTGCTAGTCTTCTCTCTAACTAGCATAACCATAGCCATCTTCGGTGTACTCTTCCTCCGCGTTCTCCGCTTGCGTAGCATCATAACCCGCGTACTCGTTACCTGGATAAGCTGGACATGGGAATGTCCAGCGACATGAACGTCGTCAGCTTATGAAAGCTGAGTGAGTAAGCTAAATCAAATGGAACGTATATAGTAAAACACAATAGGAATACATTTACTACCTTTCAACATATCTTTTAGGATTTTTACGTTCTCACCGTCGAATTATAACTAGTAGCGTACCCGACTACGTATTTGATAGGAATACAAACAATTAGGAGACCCGTCTAGACATTCTTAATGCCACTACCATTCATTTCTAACCTCCGTCATCATTTACAAACCCAAAGTGTCCCTTGCTAACCAAACCATCTTTCATCAACCACTTCATCTTTCATCAACCAAAACATCTTTCATCAACCACTTCGTCACGAAGAACCGAAGTGTTAAGGAGTGCAAGAACATCCATTTCGTCACGAAGAACCGAAAGGAGTCTTCACTCAAAAATCACCGCTTCGTCACGAAGAACCGAAAGCGTTACGGAGTACAAGAACATCCATTTCGTCACGAAGAACCGAAAGGAGTCTTTACTCAAAGAATCACCGCTTCGTCACGAAAAACCGAAAGCGTTACGGAGTACAAGAACATCCATTTTGTCACGAAGAACCGAAAGGAGTCTTTACTCAAAGAATCACCGCTTCGTCACGAAGAACCGAAAGCGTTACGGAGTACAAGAACATCCATTTCGTCACGAAGAACCGAAAGGAGCCTTTACTCAAAGAATCACCGCTTCGTCACGAAGAACTGAAAGCGTTACGGAGTACAAGAACATCCATTTCGTCACGAAGAACCGAAAGGAGCCTTTACTCAAAGAGTCACCGCTTCGTCACGAAGAACCGAAAGCGTTACGGAGTACAAGAACATCCATTTCGTCACGAAGAACCGAAAGGAGTCTTTACTCAAAGAATCACCGCTTCGTCACGAAGAACCGAAAGCGTTACGGAGTACAAGAACATCCACTTCGTCACGAAGAACCGAAAGGAGTCTTTACTCAAAGAATCACCGCTTCGTCACGAAGAACCGAAAGCGTTACGGAGTACAAGAACATCCACTTCGTCACGAAGAACCGAAAGGAGTCTTTACTCAAAGAATCACCGCTTCGTCACAAAGAACCGAAAGCGTTATGGAGTACAAGAACATCCACTTCATCACGAAGAACCGAAAGGAGTCTTTACTCAAAGAATCACCGCTTCGTCACGAAGAACCGAAAGCGTTACGGAGTACAAGAACATCCACTTCGTCACGAAGAACCGAAAGGAGTCTTTACTCAAAGAATCACCGCATCACAACTCAACCGCACATCCCTTTTTCTTACTATCCTGATCTCCGTTGCCCAGATTACCTATCCGACAATTATCCTTATCATAATCTGCTTCTAACATAGCACAACCGACCCTTACATTTTCCCGACCACGCATTCGTCACTCATTTCGGAATTTAGTTCATTAAAGGACTTCCGAATATACTTTCGAAGTTACGTTTATACATCCATCATCCTATTTTATGTCATAACATACTTACATTTGAAACCTATCCAATCACTATCAGTGCAATAATCGTGCCGTACAACATACTTATAGCTTGGGTATGAATTCTCTATGGTCATCACACTATATTCATAACAACGAAAACCTAGCGTGTAGCTCGTGGATCTATAACATGGATTTGACATCAATAACCATATAGATGAAACCCTTAACATACTCATATATGCGATAGCACTACCATAGCACAAGATATCCATAACCACATAGATACCGGAAAGCAAGCATCATTAATAAACACATCATACAAGTAGTTATACAATCTGCCAGGAATTAATTTTACTATGTCGACTGAATTGATAAGATTTATTTGGGCATGATAAATTGATTTGTAGATCAAACTCAAAACTAGAACATTGTAGATAATTGGATTAGCTTCATGTACAAAAAATCTAACTTCAATTGCATTTTTGAGCTACTCAAAATATTTATTTTACTTAGACATTTCTATATTTTCGGACTGCTCTGTCCCAGATTTATAGTACTGCGTTGCATGTGCATTTCACCTATTAAGGAGTCATTTTTAGACTAGGCTATAGAAGAGTTATTTGTAGATAAATGAGTTAGATTTCACCACAAAAAAATCTAGCTTAATTCGGATTTTTGAGCTGCACAAAACATTCATTTTACTAAACTATGTTCTGCTGAGAGTTTCAGTTTCTCAGATTTAAAGTACTTCGTTGCATGTATATTTCACCTATGAAGAAGTGATTTTCAGACTGAGATATAGAAGAGTTATTTGTAGATAAATGAGTTAGCTTTCTCCACAAAACAACCTAGCCTCATTCCCATTTTCTAACTGCTCGAAATGTTTGTTTTACTAAACAACACTCTGCTGGAAGTTCCTGCTTCCCAGATTTGAAAATTTATCTTGCATGGCATGGATCTCTCAAACTATCAACATCAAGCACTTAATAAACATTACTACATACTATATAGGTTCTAAAGTGAGTTAGAATACTCACATAAACTTGAAATTGAGCTTGGGCTTTGGATTTGAGCTTAGGAAGCTTGAACACAACCTCAATGGTGGAGACTTCTTCCTAGTTCTTCTTCTCCATCTCCATGCATCTCTTATCTCTCCATGGAGTTCATCTCCTAGCTCTCTCTAACTCTATATGCTGATTGTAAAATGACCAAGAGTCTAATGCATGAATATAGGCATCCTTATATAAAGAAAGGAAGGGATTATGTGTCACCATGCATGCTTGCATGGTGTGCATGTATGGACAAGTGTCCTAGAGGTGGACAAGTGGCAAGGGAGGTGGTGCCATGTGGTGCATGGGCTGCCATGTGGCCGGCCATGTGGGGTCCACCTCGAGTTTTGTGCCACTACCTCGGTTTGCGTGCAAAAGTTCCTCATTATGCGTGTCGATCTCGGTTTACGTGCAGACATGTATTATTTCTGATGTTCGGGTCCAGGTACAGGACTAAGTTAATTCTAATTACGGTCGAGTCGGTGCAGTGATTATAGTCTAATTAGTAATTACATTACACTGATATAGTCACACAAATAAAATAATAATATAATAATAGACCAGATATAGAAATTCATAAAACTCGTATTATTGCACGTAGAGAAATTACAGGCATTACATTTCTATTACCATTCATGGATCAAATGCTAGAATGAGTGGCGGGTCATAAGTACTATTGCTTTTTGGACGGATACAGCGGTTATAACTAGATAGAAATTGCTCCTGAAGATCAAGAGAAAATAACTTTCACATGTCTGTTCGGTACTTTCGCCTACAGATGTATGCCTTTCGGGTTATGCAATGCACCTGCTACGTTTCAGCGGTGCATGCTAAGTATCTTTAGTGATATGGTTGAACAAATGCTTGAGGTCTTTATGGATGACTTTTTAGTGTTCGACCATAGCTTTGAAAATTGCTTAGATAATCTGGAACGTGTGTTAGCACAATGTGAGGATAAACACCTAGTACTAAACTGGGAAAAGTGTCACTTCATGGTGACCAAGGGAATTGTCCTCGGCCACATTATTTCTGATAAAGGTATCCAAGTCGACAAAGCGAAAATCGATATAATCTCCAACCTACCTGTCCCTCGTACAGTCAATGACATTCGATCTTTTCTGGGACATGCGGGATTCTATTGTCGCTTTATCAAAAATTTTAGTGCGATCTCCCGACCACTATGTCGATTGTTGGTTAAAGACATGCCATTCGAATGGTCGAAAAATTGTCAAACATCTTTTGACGCACTAAAATAACACCTTACCTCTGCACCGATAATACAGGCACTCGATTGGAGTTTGCCTTTTGAGTTAATGTGCGATGCTAGCGACTATACCATTGGCGCAGTTCTAGGACAGAGGAAGGATAATAAGCCTTACGTAATCTACTATGCTAGTCGAACACTTAATGAAGCTCAAATAAATTATACGACTACCGAAAAAGAACTACTGGCAATAGTCTTCACTCTAGATAAGTTCAGGTCATATCTAATAGGGCCCCAATTGTCTGTTTTACAGACCACTCAGCCCTGAAGTACCTATTATCTAAGAAGGACGTGAAGCAAAGGCTTATCCGCTGGATACTCCTACTTCAAGAATTTGACATCACAATTAAGGATAAAAAAGAGTAGAAAATGTGGTCGCTGACCATTTATCTCGGTTAACATTTGTTGATAACACTGAACCCGCACCGATAAAGGATGAATTCCCAGATGAGCAATTGATGGCTATTTCCAGTTTGCCTTGGTATGCGGATATAGTGAACTATCTAGTTAAGGGAGAGACCCCTAGTCATTGGTCAAATCAGGACAAGAAACGATTCTTCTTGTCCGCACGTCATTTCTTTTTTGATGACCCTTACTTATTCAAGTATTGTGCTGATCAAGTCATCAGGCGTTGCGTCCCGAACGAGGATATAACAGTCATTTTAGCATCCTGCACTCTAAGGCTTACGGAGGCCATTTTTCTTCGCAAAAGACCGCACAAAAAGTTCTACACAGTGGTTTCTACTGGCCTACTGTGTTTAAAGATGCTTACACTTTCTGCAAAGCGTGCCAATGCTGTCAAAAGCTTGGTACAATTTCAAAAAGGAACTCCATGCCCTTAACTCCCATTATCACAATTGAAATATTCGATTGTTGGGGCATAGACTTCATGGGCCCGTTTTCGAAATCTAACAACTGTGAATATATACTCCTAGTTGTGGAATATGTATCAAAATGGGTAAAAGCGATACTGACAAGACGCAATGATCACAAAACAGTAATGTCCTTTCTTAAGGAACACATTCTGTCGCGTTTCAGTTCAGAACCCCAAAAGCACTAATAAGTGACCAAGGCAAACACTTTTGCAATAGGCCTTTGGAGTCACTACTCAAGAAATATGGGGTTAACCACAAGATCGATCTAGCCTACCACCCGCAAATGAACGGGAAAGCAGAGTTGGCTAACCGAGAAATCAAGCACATTCTCGAAAAGACAGTTAGTTTCAATAGAAAGGATTGGGCATATAAATTGACCGATGCTCTTTGGGTGTACCGTACTGCCTACAAGACAAACTTGGGGATGTCCCCGTATAAGTTAGTGTATGGCAAGGCATGTCACCTTCCTGTCGAAATCGAGCATAAAGCATACTGGGCAACCCGCTCATTGAACTTTGACATTAAAGAGGGAGGTCATCTTCGAAAACTCCAGTTGCTGAACTGGAAGAAATACATCGAGATGCCTCCGAAAATGCTAGATTACATGAGGAAAGGTTGAAGGCTCGCCACAATAGGATGATTTTTAGAAAATCATTCGAGCTGGGGCAAGTAGTTTTGTTATATGATTCTCGCCTTCACCTATTCCCAGGAAAACTCCGATCTAGGTGGACAGGACCTTTTATAGTCAAATCTGTCTTTCCACATGGGGCCGTCGAGTTATTCAATCCTAAGAACGATGAAAGTTTCAAGGTCAATGGCCAAAGGTTAAAACCGTTCTTAAAGGATTTCCAACCAGAGGTTGAGCACATCCAACTGGATGAGCCCGATTATTCCTCGACCTAAAACGCTCAAGTGTGTCTTCACCATGTTGTATTTCTTTCTTCACTGCATTTTGCTTTGTTTTATTTCTTCTGTCTATTTATTTTTGTGTGTGACCTCGATCTTAATCTGCTATTCCATTTTATCTATCTCCTGCAGGCTATTCAACATAAGAGATGATGATGTCCACTCAATTGGGTCATGGGCTGATTCAGTATATCCTAACCCCCCTTGGACTGCCAATGAGATATCATTCTGTTTTGCTCCTTATCAAGGGCCGAGGGCAGAATATGTTGTTGACTTGACCCAAGGGTACATCCCATATAGCCCTGCTCTCCTCCAGATCAATCCTTTTGAGCACATGGAATTTCCTGAAGAGGAGGAAGAACTAGAGGGGTATGTTGTTTGGGAAATCGATGATGCTCTGATGGAACAATGGGAGAATAATTCAATGTGGGAACCGTGGGAAGAAGAAGATTTACAGGATGTGGTGCCAGAATGCCATAATGCTGTATTCATTTATGTTGATGACTTCCTTGCCATCAAAGAGGTTCCCTACATTTATGTGCACTTGAGTTATTTGTTGTTCCGGCTTCAATGCCCTCTGCCTACTAGTGCACATGGTTCAATCCTGCCAATAGTGAGGTTAATTCTTGGTCACATTTCTTGTTTTGTTTATTCCTTTAGGTCTTTCGTTTGTTTTCTTTAATTTCTTCCTTTCTTTTTGTTCTCTTTTGGTTTCCTTTGTCAGGGTTGTCACTATGAATCAAATGTTACCGCCGATGTTCCTTCCGTATCAGTTGTTCAATAGATTTGGACCATACATAAGGTCCCCGGGTACTCCGCCGCAAGAGGAAAGTCCGTTGCGAACTTGCACTCCGTTATCGCTGTCTCCATCCGGATCACCTCTGCATGTGCGATCAATTCCTTGGAGAGTACAGACTTGCTCAATGATGCCCTGGCTGCTTTCTGGCTGTTCTGGAAAAGGGAATCATCAGGTTTGGACCCCACACTCAAAATTTTGGCGGAGAAAGAAGTTGTGGAAGAAGATATTTTCATGCTTGAAGAGTAGTGCTTCACGTCAATTGTATTCTGTCATTTCATCTTTCTTTTATCAATTGAAGTGTAATCCTAGACAAAGTTTCATTAGTTGTAGTTTATTTTATTTGTTTTGCTGATAATAAGGTTTAAATACCATGTTGGGGGCAACAATGTTGCAATATGGATATATTTCTAAGTTTTATCTATAAAAATTTGCAATGACTTTTTGGCTGACATAACCTGTCAATGCACTGTTTTTATCATTTTCTGGTATGTCCAGACCAATGTTGGTTAGATGGGGGTGTATAATCTTTTAATTCAATGATATTGTAGAATTTCTAAGTTCGATCGATCGAACACATCTCGATCAATCAAAATTATCAGAACGTCGAGCGCTTCAGCAGGCCTCAATCGATCGAAAGTTCGATTGATCGAACTTGCTCGATCGATCGAGACTTGTATTTAAACGAGGCATCTTCTATACACTTTCTCAGTCTCTCTTTATCTCCCTCACTCTCAATCGCTTGGAGACAGAGAGGCTCGGGCGATTTTTCTTTGCCCCCATTATCAATTCAGTATTTGAGGCACTCCGGACTCTTTTGATCACCATCATCATCCACCTTATCCTCTGCCCACATTTTACCCGAGGTAAAGTCACAAAATCCCCCTCTCATTCATTTCGTTAGAATTGTTATGGGGGTGCCCCCAATGGTTTTTCAACCATTTCTTTAAAGTTTTTCTTGATATTTCATGTTTGCGGGCTATTCCCGTTCTCAGTTCTTGTCGCCGCGATTCCGCTGTGTTCGATCGATCGAATTGGGTTCGAGTGATCAAACCCAGCATCTTTTCGATTGATCGAACTCGGCTTGAGCGGTCGAACCTAGGACCATCTCAATCGATCGAACATTCTTCGATCGATCGAAGGGCAGCAGTTTCAGTTTCTTTTCTGTTTTCCCTGTTTTCATGTATTTTCTGTTTATTTCTTCCATTTCAGGGCTTTCACGATGAATTCTATCACAGGGTACCATAAGTCCAAGCCACTTGATCTCACTATACCCGACCCCATACCAGATCACGGGCTCAAAAATGAGGAGGAGCGTGTATGGTTTACCAGATACTTTCAGTCCAAGAAAGTGATGATAGAGCGCCCCCTCAAGGCAGTTTGGCTGTCCGCCCCGTGGTTTCTCACACTTCTCCGTGACATGCTTAGTTGGTTCACCATGTTGATGCAATCTAAGCGAATCAACATCACATGGGTACGAGAGGCGTGCGCGAGTATGATTAAGGATCCTGCGGCTTCGTTCACCTACAGATCATTCTTCTAGGGTCGTGAGATTATCTTCAGCCCGGCTACTGTCACCACAGCTTTGGGTGTACCAGAGATGCCTGACCATTACTACCCATACATTCCTGGTATACCCGAGTCTCTGCCATCATTCAGGAGATCACCGGCGGTGCCATTCAGATCTGGAACGGCATCTCCCTGATTGAGGACCGATTTCTGACCGAGGAGTACCACCTTCTCCACTTGGCGCTCGCTAATTATATATTGATGACATCTTACCACGAAAAGGTGGCGCCATGGTATGCTCAGGTCCTGTGTTCCATAGGGACGGGGCAGAGTGTCTGTCTCCCTCGACTATATATCAATTTTTTCGTCCAGCCTACGCGGTACATTAGCCAAGCGCCATCTGAAGGGCGCTTGGCCCATCCATAGGGTGATTGAGTAGGCTGGACAGATACCATTGGCCACCGACACTATTTCTTAGGCCTTGAGTCATTTTGGGGAGACAGCGGCACGCCGCTCAGATGCGCAGAAGAAGAGGAAGCTGAAAGGGAAGGCAAAGGTAGGGGCGAAGAGGTAGAGGGGAGGAGGCACCGATACAAAGGGTGCAGCTTCTGGGACACCAACAGAGGTCGAGGAGCTAGATTCTGATGACGAGGTTGATCCTCGTATTGAGGTTGCACAGTTCGAGCTAAGACATCGGTCTCAGGCTCCCGCCCAGGGAGAGTCTTCTTCATTCGTGCCTCTCCCTACTGTTCTTGAGTTATTATTAGAGGAGAGAGAGGCCCGGATCAGACTTGAGGGCAAGATGGACCGTATGATACTGATTCAGATGGGGGTTGACCAGTCTTTACATACACCTCCACCACCCACTACTGGTCCTTCATCCGCAGCTCCTCAGGTTGATCGTTCTGCTCTATCTACATTAGCAGCTCCATCTATTCCTGTTCCTACTCCTTCTGTACCACCGACTGATCCCTCTGCTCCATCCACATCGGCGGCACCGCCTGCTTCTAAGACACCGCTTCCACCATCTCCAGTTATGACTGATCCATTATTATCTACACCAGCTGCTCTGACTGCGAGTGACCCGGCGACGGCTACTACTGTTGTTGAGGGTGGAGATAGGGATGCTCCGGATGTGCTTATTGAGATCTTATCGGATGTCGTCGATGATGTATAGATTCTGCTATATCAGTGTTTGTGGCTGTTAGGTTATTTTGGGTGGTTGTGACTGTATTCTCTTTTCTCATATTTTTTCTTGTGGTTTGGTTAGTTTGGACATGTTGGACTTTTGTTTTTATGGATTTTATAATCACTGTTCTGTTACTTTCATTGTATTATTATTCCAGTGATTAGTTCTGTTTAGGTATGGATCCTGTGCTCTATCTTTCATATTCTATTTGATCTTTCCTGCTTAGAGTTTGTATGCTTTCTATACAAATTGTTACGCTTGCAGTTATTACAATGCTTTATCAGGTGATATCTCTCTATCTATTTTTGAAAATCGACTTCTGAGGACATTGCAATTTTCAGTTGGGGGTGGGATGTAGATAGATAATCACCTGTGCATATTTATACTTAGCAATCTGGATCACTTTATTGCACATGTCATACAATCTCGATTAGAAGTTTGAAAACAAATAAATTACAGAAACATCATCAGAGAAAAAAAATTTACAAATGTTAAAGTTAAAAATTTCAAACTATTAAGTAAGTTTTAAAATAAATTGGTAGAATAATTTGGAATATTCACTTCTATATAGCTGTTATCAAATGATACATTCATATTAATCTCATCTTTTTATGAATTAAATTCACGCGTTTTTCTAGTTTCTCTAGGATGAATGCATTTGTTGATCATTCTTGTATCCAAAATCCATTTGCACATGTTAATAGCTATGCAAAAAACCTAAATAAGAGTTAATATGCCTTTTGTACTTTAAAGAATAAGTAGTGGAAACTAGTTACCCTTAGTGAGCTTTTGAATCCAATCTTCAGTTCTGAGGGAGTTATCACATTAAATTCGAATTGTTTTTCTTGAATAAGTGTATTTAATTCGGCGAATAGTCTCCAATTCTTTATTTTGGCTACTTATTAGAGGAGAACGTTCAAGATTTACCAACAAAACTCAATGAACACTGAAGTGCTAAAATTAAGAAGTTGAGAAAATGATTTAAGCCATCGTTATTTGCTCCTTACCTTTCCGTATACCTGTATCAACATTCCAGAATATGCATTGTTCTCAACCCCACACCTAGTAAATATTGCCAAATCTATTATGAAATCCTAAATCCCTAATCTTATACTTTGACCTCAATACACCCCATTGCGCATTCAATGTGATTGAATTGTTGAAGTATGTTATGAGGAGGGAGTAGTTGTGGGAGGGGCTGCATAAAAGAAAAAAAGGTGAAAGAAGAAGGAGTCCATTTCAGGTTTTGTTAAAAAAAAAAACATTTATGAGAATAGAGGATGGTCGGAATGAAGTGAAGAAGAAATTACTAAACTTAATCACATGCTAAAGATGTGCGATTTCTTACCCTTTCATTTCTACCCTACTATATACTAAAACCTGAAAAGTCAAAGCCTTAATGATTTTTAACAACTTCGTTTAAACACGAACGTGTAATTTGAGTTATCCACGGTATCTCGCTCCTCTAGTAAGTGGTATTCCTTTCTTGAGACTGTGCACCCTAAATGTTCGTCTTCTATAGAGTCGAGTATGGAAGCATTAGTATCCGAAAAATCACTCCTATCAAAGCTTTCACACCATGTGCGATCATTATTAACCACGTTTCTGTGAGATGTTCATTTTCGAGCGTAAAACCATGTGAGAATTGAGTTGAAACTATAAGTTCTGAGAGTATGATAGTCTAAACAACTCTAAATAAAGTTTCATATATAGCTGTTAAATTTACACAAGCACGGATACATGGATGTGATGCATATGCTATTCTTTTTTGGTGACATGAGGAACATGTGTGTTTCTTTCATGGTTTGAATGAGGATGATATGTTCTGTAGAGCTAAATTAATAGTTGAATAGAAGAGAGTGTTTACAACTTATTCTATATCTTTTTGATCTTAAAATTAGAGAATTTTGTTGGTATATTCACTGCAAACCCTCACGAGACAACACTCGTCCACTAGGGGGAACCTAGGGGTTTAACGGCTTGTTGCATTTGCTAAATGCAACCGCGATTCCTATAAAAGTGAGTTAGGTAGTTTCTTTTTATTTAGATTAGTTTGCTTTAGTTTTAATTTGTTTTTATTCTAATCATTGTAGTATTCGTTTAGCTTGTCTTATTTTCGCTTTATTGCTAGGGACTAGCACAAACCGCTAGTTGGGGGTTGTGACAAGCGGGGGTATTTGTAAAATACAACCGCGCTAAAAGAAGAAAATACACTGAATTAGTTTACAATTCCCCTGTTTATCTGCAATTTGAATTACAATGCCAGTTTTTACACAATATGATTAATCTATGATAAGTGGTATTGTTTTACTGGTTATTTGTGCAGATTACTGTTACTGTGTGAAGAATTGAATAAGCAAGATAAAAGGGAGTGCTTGGGTTCGATGAAGACAATTCAAACATGAAAAGAGAGTTTTGAGCGATCAAATAGGTCTCCATCGATTGAGGTTTCGATCGATCGAATGAAGTTCAAGCGCTCGAAGATCCCAGAAGTTCAATCGATTGAGATATGTTCGATCGATTGAACATGGCTTTTATCAGAACTTACGCGCACGCAGCGGGGACATCTTTTGTAACCCTAGTCTTAGGTTTTTTATATGTATACCAGTTATATTCACGTCCAAGGGACGCCCACTTTCAGTTTTTATGAGTTTATAGAGAGAGTTAGAGAGTTTACATTATTTTTGTAGGATTCAAAGTACAATATTGCTTGTTCTTGGATTTTCAAGGAGTTTGATCTTAATACATCGTCTCAGGTTTTGTTATTTTGGTTTGTTTATAATCTGTTTATCATTTCTGGTAGTATTAGTAATGTTAATCATAATCTTGCATGTTAGATAGTGTTACACTCATAGTTTTCATGGTTTTCATGTTAAAATCACAACCAAACGCATCCCTAATGGAATTTTACGTTAAAAACGAATCTAAGACACTCCAGACTATGTCTGAGTAGTCCTCAGGTTGGGAGATCATGATGAAACTGTGATCTTAAGCCTCTACCATGCATAAGAATAATTCCTGTGTTTGATCGATCGAAGTTAGTTCGATCGATCGAGATAGAGATATAGTCAATCGATCGAAGACATTTTGATCGATCGAGAGATGAAGATATTCGATCGATCGAAAGGGCGTCGATCGATCGAACTCTCTGATTCTTGAGAACATTCAATACAGTATTCCTAGACTTTCTGTTTCACAGATTTGTTATCAAACTGTCCCTAAATGCTCAGTTTGTCAAAACAGTCTCTGAATTTAAAGCCTTAAAACATTTTTCTTCAATATCTTTTGCAAACCACTCTCAATGCTAACACCATTGTGGGTGCTAGTCTTAACTATTATTTTAAACCGCTTTCATGTATTTTGAATTTAATTTGGATGATATAGTCCCGGTCATGAAAGGGCTATGGATTCTCTACCTTTAGATAAATACGAAATATTGTAGAAGACGTACTCCAATGAGCTTTAATGCAATTGCATGGTAGATGGCTAGATCACTGTGGATTCATGTAATCCCAACACTTCCCTTTTACTAAGAAAACCAGTTTTAAAATATTGCTCTAGTTAACTAGTTAGTCATCAGTTTAAAGTAATTTAGTTGCTTTTAATTTTAATAGTTGTTAATCGTAGAACTCCGTGTTCTACAGTCTCCTTAAGCATTAAATTTCCTTTTTTTTTAGAGTTTAATCTAGGTAATTAATTTTCAACCTTTCCCGTGGGATCGACCTGGACTTCCAGTACTGTATTACTTGCACGATTACCTACACTTGGGTATAGCACACAAGAACACATAGAAAAATTCTCGTGCCACTTAGGATGGTGGTGGTGGTGGCTCATGGTGGTGCACAAGTGTGGTGGTCAAATGTAATTTCTATGATTTTGAATATCAAATGTAAAAATCAAAGCAACACAAAATAATGAATTGTGTTGCCAACAAAATCATATCTAGATCTATTTTTTGCCATGGTGATGGTGTTGGTGGTGGTGGAAATGGTGTTGGTGGTGGTGGAAATGGTGTTGGTGGCCATGGGCGATCTAGATCTATTTTTGTGGTGTTGTCTGGACATGGCCATGGCGATGGTGGTGGTGGCCGTGGTGGTGCTGGACGACGGTGGTCGCGACGATGGTGTTGGTGGCCGTGGAGGTGGTGGGCGGCGATGGAGGCCATGGCTAGAGTGGAGGAGTTAGATCTTACACAACGATCGTTAGAGAGAGAGAGAAGAGAGATGAGATTTGTTTCTGTGTGCTTATATATATTTTTTCAGGGGTGATTTTGTCTCTTAGGGAACTTGAGGAGGGAAAGTTAAAATTTAGGGGATTTTTGGAAGGAAAGTTATTTAGAGTATGTCCATGTGTGATTTTTGATTTATGGCATGTCCTTTAATCCAAGTTGACTCAACCTTAGGGACCTTATATTATATTACTGATTTCTCCCAACTAATCGATTGCCTTTTGGGCAAATCGATTGGTGTGACCAATCGATTGGTTTTTGGAGCAATCAATTGGTGTAGAATAGAGAACACAAGACACTGTTTTAAAGGACTAACAACTTCATTAAAGAGTTTGTGAAGTATATAAATCATGTGGGGTTTAATTGGATATATATATATATATATTGTTACTATATGCGTGGATGTAGCTAATCATTTTTGCAGGGAGTCTTATCTCTCATGGCATATCTAAATTTATTTATTCTAAATGTTTGTTTGTTTGTTTAGGGCTTTGTAACTTCTGCCCTACGAAAAGGAAAGTTGCAATGGTTTCCCTCACCTATTTATTTTCCTCTCTCTCTCTCTCTCTCTCTCTCTCTCTCTCTCTCATGACTGAGAGAAAACTCTAGAGACAGAGTTACCAATATATAAAATTATAAATAACATAAACCCCATTAAACTACAATAAAATAATAAGTCAAATTTGTTAGTTAATTAGACAATAACATAAAAATCAAATTGATTAATATATGCGTAAACCCAAAAGTTAAGGTTTGAATAGTGTAAAATATATGAGAAGTTTTGGAAGTGTCATGAACTGGAAATAAATACAATGGTAATGGTTCAAGTATAGTCAAGATTGGGCTTTTAGGGTAGTATGTTAGTTGGTGGTTCTTACAACTTAGTTGGTTTGGGTTAACAAATCTATATATGCTCTATATCAGTCAGGCGATTTGATAATGAGAGTTTCTGCTTCTCTCTCTATAGTTATCTACTTCTCTCTACTTTTTCTCTTTTGTTTATCTTTTATTCTTTCCTAAATCTCTGTGAAATTTTGTAAATTGGGTAAGATACCAGTGCAATTAACTGGTTTCTTACAATTTGTCATGATCTGTGAAGAAAAAAAAATATAATGGTAGTGGTTCAACTTAATATAGTCAAGAACTGTTGTGGATATTCGCAGGCTAGCCACGCTTTTTCAAAACCTTTTCAAATTCAAATACGAGTTGCCACTTAATTTTTTAAAGGAAAACTAAGAAACCATTTTAAAAACAAACTGATCTTTTGGAAACCAGAGATTTCTAGGTCCGAGGATTATGGAGTGAGAGGGTAAGGAGCCCGGCGGACTAAAACACCCCCTCTCATCCTATCTCGTGATAGGCCTCTACTCAACATCATTTTTAATCGAATTACTAATCTAAGCATGCCCTGAACTAATACATATATACATATACATTACAAAAGCATGTCTAAAAGGGTGTAAGATTGCTAACGATTAAATATCATTCAAGGACCACATAATTCAAGTAGTAAGCAAAATGATGTGCAAATAGGGAACTAGGAAACTTACCCGGGATCTAGCTGTGATATAGAAACGTGCAATGCACACAAATAAAGATAAAACCTAAGAAAAGTTCTCTAATTCATATATACAAATAAGGCAATACCCAGTCTAAGGTGTCGCACATGGAATAGAAAATCAATAAAATCAAGGAATAAATAAACTAACGAAGAGTCGGAAATCATACCTCATTAGCGCTACAAAACAAAGGTTAGTCCACATGCTTTGAACAATCTAGTATTGAACCCTAAAAATCATGCTTAATCTTCTAGTTTAAATCTAACAAGCATGGAAAGAGTTTATATGACTATGAATTCCCTTTAACTAATTGGAATCATAGCACCTCTATAGATATACAAGTCTCAACTAGGAGCCAATTTAATGTCCATATAGAGATGGTGTAATCCCAATTTGATCACCAGGAACCTATAGTTATATTCAACTAGGTTCAATTACATGCAATTTATTCCAAGAATGAGTCCTAACTTCAAATGTCAACATATATGGATGAATGCATGAACATGAATTAGAATGATCTATGAACTACTCATTGATTTGGATCATCTAGCCTATGGATTTAAGTTTAATTAACATTTTTTTAAAGCATGGTTTAAGTCCTAAGACTTTAGGAGACTATTTAGATAAAGGTTAACAAGATTTATCGAAACTGTGACAGAATTACAGGAATTACAGAGAACAGATTAAACTTTCAAAAACAAAAAATCATACTTCCAATGGTTTGATCTTAATTTTTGAGTATGTTATTCCTCTGTGAGTCTAGTTTCTAACCAAAAAATAAAATTGGAAATTAAACGGCTCAATCTCTGGAAATGGGTAAAGACTAGACATCACTCAAAAATTTGCAACTCTCTGTCCAGAGATTTTGTATGATTTTCTAAAAATTGCAAATAAATCTGAATGACTTCATTCTTTTTAGGGAACCTTCTTAACACACTAAACTTTCTGGAAAATTTTATTTGAAGTCAAGAAAGCTTGGTTAAGGTTTTGATCTATTAAGTTTATTACGGACTTACTATTCTGAAATTTTGGACAGAGAGTAACTAGTTCACAAACCATGAGATCAAACCATTATAAGTGTAAAATCTCATAAAAAAAATAAATTCTAATTATACATATGTGAGATATGAACATTTTCCAATTGGTCTCATTCAATTCCTATGGACCATGATTTAATTAAAAATCTTTGATCATAGTGGGTTCATGAATTCACAGCACCAATATCAACTTATCATTCTTGCTCTTGTTCTAAACTTCAATTATTTCTAATTACCCTCCCAAATGTATGGTCCTTGAGGAATACAAATCCATTTTATTCAAGTCTCCTCTCAAGTCAAATGGTCCTTGGAGACTAAATAAGACCAAACCCATATGAACCTTCATAGAGTATAGAGAGAACTCTATGAGATTCTCAATTTGAAGGCTCCAAGTTATGAAATGAGACTTGAGCCCATCCAAACATGTGTGGATACAACTATGATCAACCTAATCCCCATCTAAATCATAGGATCATAGGGACTAGAGGATCAAACCCAAAGAAATCCAATGAGATATTGAAGATCTCATGGATTTCCAAATAAAATATAGTCAAAATGGAGTTGAATCAAATTTTATTTTAAAAAAAATTCAAGCAAAAATTTATTTTACTTTAAACCCAAAGCTCTATTTAGATCCAAATCAATGAATGCAAGTAAGAGTTCAATCACAATTCTATGTGGTGTGTGATGAAATGGGGTAGGAAGAGACTTTTGAAAATGTGTAAAAGTCCTAGATATATGAATTGTGATTGAATTTCATTCTAATTCTAGGTAGGATTAGAAGGTCACCTCTATAATCTTAGGGATTTCTTCTTGTTTAGTGAAGATCTTCCAAGTTCTTCAACCTTTTCTTCTTTTTCTTTAAAAAAAAAACTCTTGAGTTCTTAAAAAAAAAATCTCTTGATTTCTTCTCAATTCTCTCTGTATTGTATGTATATCTATATAGAATTCTTGTATATGAGAGAAGAATCCTTGTATGGGAGGTGAACCCCCCACTTAAATAGACCATTCCTATAGGGTCAATTAGGTAAATTCGGATGAAAAATCCATGTGCAAGAATATTCCATACATATTTGAGAAAAACATTCTGTTACAATGGGCGGCACTCACTGAGTTGTCTGCGACACTCACTGAATATCGTTCTGGCACTCACTGAGTGCCGAGCGACATTCAATGAATGCCGGCACGGCACTCAGTGAGTGCCGCCGGCTTTGCCACGTGCCGCAGCTAACAGAATTCTCACCTCCTTTTTTATTTTCAAATATATACTTGAGATATATTCATACTAGTGTATACTTTATACTAATATACTCAAGATATACTTATACTAATACATACTTAATATATTACATATATATATATATCATATAGATTACTTAGATATATTTTTTCTTTTCTTTTCCTCTCCTTTTATTTTTTTCTAAATTCTTTCTTCTCTCTCTTTTTATTTTATTTTCTAAATTCTTTTATGTTTATTTATTTTGAAATTAATTTTTGAACTGTTTTCTCATACGTACTTCATATCCCGATTTCCCGAATACCTAATTTCTCCCTTTCCATTTGAAAACTCTTATTGGGGTTGAAGAACTCTTTGAAGTGATTTGAATTACTTGGAAAACCTTCGAATTTCGTCAAACATTGTCATCATCGATCTAGAGGTAACCATCCCCTGAGTTTGATGGTCGGTCAAAATTGGGGTGTCTACAACTATTAGGGTAGTTTGTCAGTTGGTGGCAACTTAGTTGGTTAGGGCAAACAGCTCTATATAAGCTTTGTTTTGGGCTCTGTATCAATCATGCAATTTGATAATGAAAGTTTATGTTTCTCTCTCTACTTTTGTCTATTTCTCTCTATTTTCTCTCTCTTGTTCATCTTCTATTCTTCCCTAATTCTCTGTGAAATTCTACAAATTGGGTAAGATACCAGTTTAATTAACTAGTTTCTTACAATTGGTATCAGAGCCTCTAGATCCTAATCTTAAAGGTGCAATTGAGAATTCAATTTCTCTCTCTCTCTCTCTCTCTCTCTCTCTCTCTCTCAATCACATTTGAAACCCCATTAAATCACAATTGAAATTCACTCAATTTAGGTTAAATCCTGACATTTTCTCTCTCTAAATTCTTCTCAATTTCCCTTTTTGATCTTTTTTGGAAATCTTGAGAATTGAGGTGCAAACTCATTCTTGAAAGAACTCTAATCCTCTTTCTTTCTTCTCAATTCTCTTACTTCTTCCTTTTTTCTTCTTCTCAATTTCTTTTTTGAAAGTTATCATCTAAGATTCATAATTAGTAAGAACTAAGATCTTTTGGGCACGGTTCAACTGATATTCTTGAAAATTCATATCTAAGACTCATTGTCAATCCATGGAATTCAAGGGGCATGACTGGAATGATGATTACCACAGTATGGATTCCAAAGTGAACTATATGTTTCGTGTTTCCAGAAATTAGGTTGTGACAATGAAAATGAGGGCTTTAACATGCTAAAATTGGCTTTACAAGAGGATGGGTCGGTGCAATGGGATATGGCCAAGTTTGAGGTCTGGAGGTCAGTAGTTTGGGCAAGAAACTTGGGTATTTCAGAAGACTACTTTTGTCCTTATCTTCGTCAATGGATTGAGGTCTGAAATCAAGTCTTTGGCACAAATGTGGGAGTCCCATACTGTATCAAAATTCATTGACCTAGCCGAATTACAGGAAAGTTACCTTCAAACCACTCAAAGGGGACCAAATAGTAGGATAATGTACTCTTTTAGAGCCAAGTAGTCTTCATATGAGGAAATTGATGATGGAATTTTTGTTCAAAAGACCAAGAAGTTGTTCATTATGATTTGGGTTTGGTTTCTGAAGGTGTAAAGAAGAAGCAAGATCGCCCTAGGAAATACACACTTCGAGTTCAGTCATCCCAACCCGCGCGTTGGCTATTTTTTAGAAAGAGAAGATTCTTATGTGGTGGATGTTGGTAGTTTGAGGGATGTCCACAAGAAAGGTGGACCAACAATAACCCAGATGGTTTTGGAACAATATGTTCATAGAATTGATGAGGTTGGTACTCTTTCGCATCTGAATTGTATTGTTAGAAAGACTTTTTTCCTTTGTTTTCAAGATCATAGTGTTGAATGCATTGATAGATTAGCAAATGTTCTCAATCCCTAGTCTTATGAAAAATTTCTGAATGAAGCTGCAACTTCTCAATTAGATCCCTGAGATGAGATATGAGTTTAAGATAAGTTCATCTCCCTGACGATACATAGTTTCCTTTGCAGGTTAGCATTATGGATCGAGAGTTCCATATGTTTGTGACTGATGCCTATGCAGGACACGTTATTCATGGGGATACCGTAGAGCCAGCTGACCCGGAGTTTTACCATGAGTGTATATGCCAGACAGCTAGTCAGTATTTGGAAGAGGATATGTAGAAGGCTCTCTATGTGACCGGGAAGACCCACCTTATAGAGATGCATATACGAGGATTGGTAGGGATATTTTTCACGAGATTTTACGGTTGATCCAGAGTAAGCCAAAGATAGACCCTATAGAGCTACGAGCCATTCTTGGAGGACCTATTAAGGCAGAACCAACAGTAGCACCACCGTCACCAGTACCCGAGGTACCCATTCCAGAGTCGCCAGAGGCCGAGCCGGTAGTAGATGTTGACCCAGAGGAGGATCCCGTAGAGGACATTGAGCTTGTCGATGATGACGAGGAGCTAGAGAAGGATCCAGAGAAGGACCTAGAGTTAGTTGAGGAGGATGATGATGCAGTGATAGAGGGAGATGAGATTATGGAGATAGCAGTAGAGGATATTCCTGAGGTAGAGGAGGTAGTTGTACCAGAGATACCTATTATGGCCGAGTTATCAGTAGGGCCTACATTACATATGGCAGCCGAGTGGGTAGCAGGGATGGTTGCCTAGCCAGATGGACTTCTGTTAGGAGGGGCTGCGTTAGCGGAGGCTATGGCTATAGCTGGGGATTTTGCCAAGATGATTGCCGATATCACCAAGCTAGCATTTGGTGTCAAGGATATGGATGTTGATGACATGATTGTCGAGGACTGGGATATTAGGGTGGTAGTAGGAGGAGCAGTAGCACCAGTCGAGGATGATCCACCAGTAGATATGGACATTGTACCTGAGGATGAGGCCCCACCATTAGGATCGGATGCAGACGACTTTTGAGTTAGGATCTAGAGAGGTTTAGATTTTGTTAGTTTTATTAGGACATGTTGTCCCCATGATTTTTGGGCGCTTGAGAGATATCTATTAGACTATAGCTTTTATTATATAGATAGATGCCACTAGTAGTAATATTGTGTGTAGTTGATCTTAGCACTGTATTTGCCTATGTCTCATATAGAACACAATTTGACTAGTGTGTACTATGCGTTACATCTTTTGTATATATATATATATATATACGAGTAGTACTTTTGATATTGATTGTTTGTTGGAGTGATATATGCTGATTGTAGAACTGTTAATTCTTATTGCTAATTTTCACTCTATCTTGATCTCATTTCTCCGAGAAGACTTTCAGCCAATTGATAGGTCTCTTATAGGTGCATTTCTCTAGCAACTATGGTAGGACCTTTGAGAAACCATCAAGCCCGAATTGGAGCACCTATTCCAGAGAGAATGGACCCATCCAGTGTTTTTGAAGCTTTTATGCAGAGGATGAAACATGTAGGTGACACCTACAACCATGCTACCAATCAACGACCTTTACAACCCTATGTTGCACTGTTTCAGCAAGGACAAACCAAAGACAAATTACTAGCACATTTTTGTGGATTACATCCTGAAAAGTTTAATGGGTTAACAAAACCTTGGAAAGCCGAGTAGTGGATAAGAGAAATGGAGTTGATCTTTGAAGCATTAGAATGCAGTGAACAAGAGAAGTGTCATCTTGCCATGTTCCAGCTTACCTATGCCACCACAGACTGGTGGGAGGCTGATCGAGCCACTATAGGGATGAATGCTGCAAGAGTTATGCCTTGGGAAACATTCAAGGGAAGATTTCTGGAGAAATACTTTCCGAAAGATGGAAAGAATCAACAAAAAAAGAACTTCATGAGCCTGGTCCAAGTAAGATGGATGGTATAAGAATATACTACACAATTTGAGCGATTGTCTCGATTCGCTCCACACATGATCGATACCCCACAGAAGAAGGTGAAGAGATTTCACCAGGGCTTGAACCCCCATCTTCTCCATATGATGATTGGTCACCTGAACCAGAGTTTTAAAGGACTGGTCAGACTTGCTGTAAGTTTGGAGAAAGATGTGTATCCAGTATAACGACCGCAGACAAATCGACCACAACCATCAAGAAATTTTTAGCAGAGGAATTTCTAGACCCAGCCGCTAAGGAATACCTAAGGTTGGAGACCTCAGGGAAAATTATAAGGCAACAAGAGAACTTGGGAAGGCACTAGGAAGGCCTAGAAAAATTATCTTCGACCCCAGCTATATAAACAGCAAGGACCACCACCTCAAGCACTACTTACAACTCCACCACCAAATGACGGAGGATGTTTTAACTATGGGAAGCCATGACATATTTTAAGGAACTGCACCGCCCCCAGACTTAATTGCTGGCCAGGCATCGTCTGCCATAACTACAATAAGCTGGGACACTTGAGCAAGGATTATCGTGCACTACGAGGAGGATACTATGGCGCACCAGTTCAAGGAATACAAGGACCTCCAGATTAGACTCGGGTAAATGCTATAATCCCAGGGGAAGCAGGCTTTAGCACTGATGAACAACAGCATTTGGAAGGTATGCTTGTACTCTTTCATAGTCCAGTTAAAGCTTTATTTGATACTGGAGCTGCACGTTTATTTATTGGTGTTAAGATTGTGCGTCAGTTAGGTTTAGAACCCTAGACACTTGAGCCGGCACTTATTGCTGTGTCACCGTTGGGAGTGACTGTTAAGTTGGGTAAAGTGTGCAATGAATATTGTCCACTAACTTTAGAAGATCGGAACCTGGTGATAGACTTTGTAGTTCTGTCAAGTACAGAGCCAACTTGGATTACCCTACCCAGACTATTGTGTTTCTGATACTCGGACGTCCAACGATTAGATTTTAGTGCCAGCCAACGAGCGACATGTATCTAACAAGTGGTTTAGCTACAATAAGAAGTACAAGTATGAGGACATAACTCACGATGGATCAGATTCCTACCGTGCAAGACTTTTAGGATGTATTCCATGATATTAAAGGACTTCCACTAAAAAGAGAGATAGACTTTTGTGTGGAACTAGTACCTGGCACATTACCAATATCTAAGACTCCATATCAGATGGCGTCGACTGAGATGTTGGAATTAAAGAAGCAAGTTCAAGAACTTGAAGATTTAGGATTCGTTTGCCCAAATATGTCACCTTGGGGAACACCAGTTCTATTCATAAATAAGAAGGAAATGACACTTTCACTTTGGTATAGACTACAGGGAGTTGAACAAGGTAACGATTAAGAATATGTATCCACTTCCTCGGATAGATGATCTATTCGACCAATTATAAGGATCAAGTATCTTTTCAAAGATCGATCTACGTTCAGGATATCATCAACTATTGGTTCGACTAAAGGATGTAACGAAGACTGCGTTCAGGACGAGATACGAGCATTATGAGTTTCTAGTGATGCCTTTTGGATTGACGAATGCGCCAGTAGTATTCATAGATTTGATGAATAGAGTATTCAGACCATATCTAGATCAATTCACTATACTGTTCATCGACGACATATTGATCTACTCAAAGACGGAGGAAGATCACAAGGAACACTTATAAATTACTTTACTGACACTTCAAGGTAGTAAGTTGTATGCAAAGTTCAGCAAGTGTGAAGTTTTGCAACAAGAGGTCAAATTCTTGGGACATGTTATATCTCAAGATGGTATCTCTGTGGACTCATCTAAGATCGATGCAGTCTTAAGCTGGAACATACCAACTAACGCAGCGGAGGTCACAAGTTTTCTCGGCCTAGCAAAATCTTACTGGAGGTTTGTCGAAGGATTTTCCAAGATTGCAGGACCTTTGACGAATTTGGCGAGAAAGGAGATAAAGTATGAATGAAAAGACAAGCATGAGGGTGCATTTTAGGAGTTAAAGGAATGACTAACTTCTGCACCGGTACTTGCAATACCCAAGAATGGAGAGGGATACATAATCTATAGTGATGCATCGCACCATGGATTGGGTTGTGTACTTATGCAAGAAAGGAATGTCATTACATATTGTCACGCACTGACATAGCATAAATAAGGAAAGCGTTTAATTTCCTTTATGGACCCGTAGGTCGTGACAGTTTGAAGGATCGATTTCGTCCCCAACGTCAAACAACAATAATATGAATCAGAGCAGAGCAATCAAGGCTTACAAAATTTTTATAACTTAATAGTTATTACAGAACGTAGTCACTATCGGCACAAACCGCCTTAAATCAAAATAATATCTATAGTCTATTACAGTCATCCTTATTACATAATCCAGTTCATAACTTAAAACATGTAATGATAAATTCTCCTTCCAGTTGTTGTTCTCAATTTGCATAGTCATAGGGCCCAACATAGTCATAACCTGAAAAGCGTAGACACGAATGTCCAGGGCGCATCAACGCCGTCAGCTTATTGAAGTTGGTGAGTGTTAAAAACATGCACTCGAATGTAAACTCATTTACTAATTCCTTTCATTTTGCAATTCCATTACTCCACGATTCAAATATGATGGGAATTAATTTATTTATGAAACAATAAGGGTGATATCATAATCATTAGTTCATAAATCATGTGACCGTGCATGAGACCAATGCCCCCATTCTCATCTCACCAACTCTTTTCTCTCGACAACCACAACACCCCAACTCTCACACACTAGTATCTTTGAAACGCTAAGATAGCCACACTTTAGCACAG
Source organism: Hydrangea macrophylla (assembly GCA_033977485.1). Taxonomy (NCBI): domain Eukaryota; kingdom Viridiplantae; phylum Streptophyta; class Magnoliopsida; order Cornales; family Hydrangeaceae; genus Hydrangea; species Hydrangea macrophylla. The sequence goes on from CM066994.1 coordinate 72,466,957, forward strand.
GGGTGCCAGGGAGTGTCCAGTTTGCCTTACACTTTGACTATACCACGCATATCAGGGAGTGTCTAGTAGGCCACACTTTAGCACTACCATGGGTGCCAGGGAATGTCCAAGTTCGGCGTCACACACTTTAGCGCTACCATGGGCGCTAGGGAGTGTCCAGTTTTGCCACCGTCGCATTTCAAAGACACTCTAGCTGCAATCTCAACACGTCACACTTTGGTACACAATTACCAGGGAGTGTCCACACAATCTCAACCACATACTCTTTTCCAAACTGACCAACACTCACACTTACCATGCATGTACAACTAATACCATATGAATGTCGTGCAACTATAAACAGAACATATGAAATGCCACGAATGATGGCCATGTATATTTGAAAAGAAATGAAACCATAATCACTCTTTGATAACCAAAACATAACAAAACAGAACTTGTATTGACATAATTTCCAAATAGAGCCTTAAAAAATTTATAAAACATCATCCAAACAATTCCTTAACAGAAAATAAGCAAAAACCAAAAACTGTCAGAAGTCGCGCGGGGAGGCCGCTCGCGTGATGTGCCCATTATTCGATTTTCTTTATAAAATTTTCAAACTGTCAGAAAACACGAAGATCGCGAGCGTGGGCCGCTCGCGCGACCCTTGCTCGCGCGATTGCGCGCGCGAGGAGTAGCTGAGGCTTCTTCTTCTTCGTTGGAACTCCCCTATTTCAGTATTAAGGGGTCTTTTTAACCCATTTTCAAATCTGAACATTCATAGGACATGTAATATATGAATCTCTTCGATTTTTCGCAAGGATTATGAATCCACAATCAATTTTACATGATTTCTAACGTAGCTCATGAATTTTTCAAAAAACTAAAAGATGATAAAACTTAATTTCTTATATACTTTTCCATATGAATAAATTAGGCTCTAAGACTTTAAACATATCTATGAGCCATAATCCTTCATAATTATCTCCAAAACAGATTTTGATTATGGTTGAAAAATCAATGTTCATACGTAAAATCAACCCTGGTGACTTCTAATCCTAACAGTGCAAACAGTAATTGAACCACGTATTACATAACAAGTGAGTTAGAAATACTCACTGTGATTTAGAGAATAGAGATTGTTGAGAAAGAAAATAAGAACAACAATCCCCAATTGAAGCTTTAAGCTATGGGGGTCCAAAAACTTCTCTTTCTCTAAAATCTGAAAATTGAACTCTCAAGCTTTCTCTTCTCTCTCTGTGATATGTGTGTGCAGAAAGTGTGTTGTGTGTGAGTGTATGAGGTGTATAAATAAAAGCACACATTGAAGAACTTGGAGCCCAAGTATATTTACACTGATACATATGTATCTCCACAGGTATATAACTCAACAGTTGCTCTAAGGGTCACATATAGGTGTGTAGGGGCCAGATTAGAGGTGTTTGGGAAATGAAAGTTTATAGTGCCACCTTAACACACACAAGATATACATCTGCAAAGATAGCATAAGCCAAATGCCTAGGAATCACTTAAGTTGTTGGGCAAAACTAACTTATGGCACTATAATTGCACATACAACAAAGCATACCCCAAACAAAGCCAAATCAATGATTGCAAGACTTAAAATGATCATAAAAGCATTGGTCAAGTTTGATTGACGAGGAATCCCAGTCTGTGGGAGTTCATCGCGGCGCGGACAGCTTTGAACATAAACTGGTATTTTCGCGGCGCGGTGATAACCACAAAAATACAGAAAATTCCTTTTAACGTAAAAAATAGTTTTTCGGTTTTATAAAAATACAGTTTGAGTCACAAGTAAATTTTTCCACCATTTTGAAATACAGATTTTGAAATTCAACACAGGCATTACTAAGTTTTATAAAAATTGCAGTTTGACCCCATCAAGAATTTCGATAATGAAATAGAACAAGCACTAAGATTTAACACATGAGAATTTGCAAATTAAGATGAAATCAGCAATATAGCTCAAATATGAAAATGTAAATTAAAATTAAATGAAAATGCAGGTCATTACATCCTTCCTGCCTTAAACAGGATTTCGCCCCCGAAATCAAGACTAACTAGTCATAGAACAACTCCAGGTACTTCTTACTCATATCAGCTTCGACGTCCCACGAGGCTTCATTCTCGTCATGGTGATTCCACTGAACCTTCACCAATGGAATATCCTTATTCCTTAGTTTTTTAATACTCCGATCTAGAATCTTCACGGGTCTCTCCTTTTAAGAAACGTTATGACTCGTCTCAATATCGTCATAACTAACCACATGGGAGGGATCTCGTATGTATTTTCTCAACATACTCACATGGAATACATTGTAAACCCCAGACATCTTCGATGGCAGTGCGAGTCGATAAGCCACTTTCCCAATACGATCCAAAATCTCGAATGGTGTGATGAATCGCGGAGCTAATTCCCTCTCTTGAGACCGAAGCGTACTACTCCTCGGGTCAGTGAAACCTTAAGAAGCACGTGATCTCCAACACTGAATTCCAAACCTTTCCGGCGTCGGTCGGCATAACTTTTATATCTGCTCTATGCGGTTCTCATTCTTTCCTTGACCAAAGAAATCTTCTCGTTGGTTTCTCTCACCAAATCTGGTCCCAACAATTCTGTATCTCTAACTTCTGCCCAACACAACGGGGAACAACATGGTCATCCGTACAATGCCTAGAATGGAGCCATCCCGATACTTGTGTGATAACTATTGTTATAGGCAAATATAACCAAAGACAAGTGCGTCTCCCAAGATTCTTCAAAATTGATGACACAAGCCCTAAGCATATCCTCCATAATCTGATTAACACGCTCAGTTTTCCCATCTATCTGAGGGTGAAAAGCATTACTCATTTTGAGCAAGGTTCCCGTAGCTTCTTGTAAACTTTCCCAAAATCCAAAAGTGAAACGTGCATCGCGGTCTGACACAATCGACACAGGTGCACTGTAAAGTCGCACAACTTGTTGTATGTACATCCAGCTCATCTTTTCTACCAGGTATGTCATACTATAAGCAATGAAATGGGCCGACTTAGTCAATCGATCCACGATTACCCTAATGGCATCATGATTCTGTTGAGATCAAGGCAATCCTACTACAAATTCCATGGTGATGTACTCCCACTTCCAACTGGGAATGGGTAGCAGTTGCAACAATCCTAAGGGTCTCTGATGTTCGGCTTTGACTTATTGACATGTCAAACACTTGGATACAAATTTGGCCACATCCTTCTTCATACCTTCCCACCAAAAGTTTCTCTTCAAATCTTTGTACATTTTTGTTCCTCCTGAGTGAACTGTATATCTTGACTTATGTGCTTCTTCCAGAATATCCTTCCTTAGTCCTCCACTATCTGGCACACATAATCTATTTCTGCATCGATATCCTCTGTCAATTCCCACTTTCCATTCTATCGGATCTTTCTCTATCATCTTAACAAACCATGTTTGAAATTTCTCATCTTCTTTCTGTGCTTCAATAATACGGTTGATAAGAACTGGCTATAGGATAAGACATCCAAAAAGGTATCCTTCTCTTTCCTCAGCACTCTGCACGTCGAATTCGGCCAAAGTCTCCAATGTTCACCATTCTTTAACCATTAAGGAGGCAATTGTCCCACGAGTTTGTCGACTCAAAGCATCAACGACCATGTTAGCTTTACCAGGGTGGTACTCTAACGTGAAGTCGTAATCCTTGATCAGCTCCATCCATCTGCGTTGCCTCATGTTCAACTCTTTCTGTGTGAACAAATATTTCAGACTCTTGTGATCGGAGAACAAATCGAACTTCTCACCATAGAGATAGTGTCTCCAAATCTTGAGTGCAAAAACCACTGCCGCCAATTCCAGATCATAAATGGGGTAGTTCAACTCGTTCGGCTTTAGTTGTCTAGATCCATAAGCGATAACTCTACCATCTTGCATAAGTACACACCCCAATCCTTGATATGATGCGTCACTGAAGATAGTGAACTTCTCATTAGGCTTGGGTATGGCTAGTACTGGTGCGGTAGTGAGTCTTGACACGACTAAAAAGTTGTGCGCTCTTGTACAACACCCAAGTGTAGGTGATCGTGCAAGTAATACTGGATAAGTCCAGGTCGATCCCACAGGGAAGGAATAGGAAGGAATAGATACTAAGTTACAACCTAAAGGAATAGATACTAAGTTACAACCTAAAGAAATAGATACTAAGTTACAACCTTTTCGCTGCACTGCGCGACTTTCGTAGAATTGCGATAACTTTTTGCTCGGAACTCGGATTGACTCGCCGTTTGAAGCCACGCGTCCGTAACTCGAAGATCTACATTTTATATCTCTGGAGAAATTTCTCAAATCCAAAGTATTATTTGTCAAAAATGCAATTTTCCAAGACTGCTACTGCATTCAGCTTTCACCGGAATCATTGTTTGAGCCCATAATGACTTCCAAAGCCACTAATCATTGGATTTTTGTGCATTTTCATATTAAAGCTCCAAAACCTACAAAATATAGAATACTTATTAAAAATCACCTAATAACTACATGAAATGTGCTAACAAAGCGTATTTTTAGAACTATAAATGGCAACTATTCGTCGCCGATCACACCCCCAAACCTACTCTTTGCTAGTCCTCGAGCAAAAAGAAAAGAAAAATAAAACTACTACTACAAATACTACTCCATTTTCGCATGGATCACGATTGCATTTATCGTATGCAACAAGCCTTTTAAACCTCTAGGTGTCCCTAGTCGGACGAGTGAAGTCTCGTGAGGGTTCTCGTCAACAAGTTACCCACAACCATCTTTATTAACTTATCAATTTAAAAACTTTTATTAAAAACAAAGAACATAATATTCAATACTCCTTTATCATATAACAAAGATTTGAAATAGAATAACGAACATAAAGAAACAGAATCAAACGTCTACCTACATCATGAAAAACAATCTCAAGCACATGCATCATATAAATCAATAGAGTTTCTCATAAAATTGCACGTGTGTGATGTGGTAGTCAAATGAACACGTGTATGTCATGAACATGGAATATACTTCGGATAACCATTTAACTATGTCTCGACTACGAATCTCACAATGTTAATTACACTCTCAAATGAAACACTCAGAAACAGGTGTAATTTTTCTAAAATATGTGAGTAAAGGAAATATGTTTTCAAAACGAGAAATGCTCACATATGACTCGAAAAAGACGCACGACACGAAAGAACAGTAGTCTCATGGATAAGATGCCAATAATCAAGAAAAATTAATCATTACCATGTTTTAATCCTCCTCCCATCGTTTTCATATCCAAACCATGTTTCCTAGGATCAAATAGGACTTTTCAAAGGTTATAATGTGGCTCAGACAATGGAAAAGGATAGAAAGGATTTGTTAGGTAGTTTTAGAATGGCATTGTAAGGCATGTTCGATTTCTTTCATTCATCTCTTCTACCAACTTTCATTTTTTTCATTATCTTCTTTTCAATTTTTTTCTCCTCTTTTTTTCAACCTTATATTTTTTTTCTTCTCTTTCTTTTGTTTTTTTTTCCCAATATATTCACTCTTTTTCCTTATTTTCTTGCTTGTCAGATGACTCTTCATTGATTTCTAAGCAACTACCCCAATAGTATCTTGTCTTCTTCTTCTCAATCACACATCGCCTTAACACCACTAAAAGTTGACAAATCTCTCAGTGGTGAACTCCAAGTTTGTCAAGTCGGAGCAAAAACAAGGATAATGGTAATTAAAGAAAGAAATGGCATTTTAACGGCTCAAAGGGCGAACTAAGGAAATTTTTATCATTTATCGGTCGGTAATAAACAAAGAGGGCCTATAATCATGTCCTATGGTCATATGGTTCTTCAACATGTACGACGGAAGATTATTTAGCATGGTAGCAAATATTTTAACTTGACTATCAACCAAAACAAGAATAATGAAACTAAACAACGAGTTAATGCGATATTTCAATGAAATTCGACAAACACATAATGTACTTATAACCCTCTAAAAAGAAAAGATAGGCTCAAAAGCTCACCGGGTCTAGTCTCCACCTTGTGTTATCTAGAAATCCGAATTATATTATAGTTCACATCAGACATGTATTCAAGCAACTACGTGCAGTGCATAGGTTTGTGTGCAAATTTATGATATAAAACTACGATTTGAATGATACATATCTTAAAACGTCGCATCATGACTTTAGCAAATATTTAATTACATCTTCTCTTGTTTACCATTCTACAACAATCATAGTTATATAACAAGAAGTATCAAATTTATATTGCAAAAACGTCGGTAACATCGTTTATTTAAGCATAAGTATCAAAAAAATTTTAAAAATCGGTGCATAAAATGTGCATGTGTGTGCATACCCCCAAACCTAAACCTTTCATTGTCCCCAATGAAACAATAAAATAAAAGAAATGAGAGTACTTAAGAAAGGAACGATAATACCTCGATCTCGGCAAACACAGAACAGGTTAACACAAAGGAATATGACAATAAAGTTCAATGTTACCTGTTACTTCTTAACAAAAGAAAATCAAACAAACAAAATAATAAAAACAGCTAAAAGAATTATAACTAAGCTAAACGAAACTAAATAAACTATAAGAAGAAACAAAACTATGAAGACAACATGAAAATAAACTATAAAAGGAAATAAAACATAACCAGAATTATGAAAACAATCAAAGACTCGATCTAAAAGTACCTAAGAAACAAAAACAGAAAAGTAAAAATTATGTGACAGGTGTGGGAGGAAGATATAAGAAAACAAAAGAAGAAAATGCAGAAATAGGGGGTCGCGCGAGCGGTCCGCGCCAGCGGCCGTCGCGCGCGCGAATCTCCAGCGAGGTGGTTTTTTTTTTTTTTAATAAATCTCGTGCGAGCGAGACTGCCTCGCGCCCGCGAGATCAGGCGCGAGCAGTTCCTGAGAGCTCATAAAACAATAATAAAAAATTTCACTAAGGCACAGTTTCGCACGAGCGACATAGCGAGAATGGTATTTTCTCTTGTTTCACTTATTTTATGTATATAAATTAAAAAAAAAACTCCACTCCAACCCCCAAACCTATTCAAAGAGACCACAACTGACTCAAAAAGACCCAAAAAATGACCAAAAACAAGATCAACGGATGAAATAAAGCTTGGGTTGCCTCCCAAGAAGCGCTATCTTTTACGTCTTCAGCTAGACCATTCTAGCTCAAGACTCATGGAGGCCGTAACTCGGACTGTGAACCCTTTAAGATGTCAGGAAGAGTTCGATGGTAAGTTGAAAGCATGTCACTTCGAATTAATTCAATCGACGGTTCATCCTGATTATATTCAATTCGATTTTTCACCTTTCGAGTAAATTCATCGTTAGAGTCTGTTGTATTCAAATTCATCCGCTCATCACTCACCGTAGTATTCCCTTCATTGCTATTTATTATTTTATTAGGTTCAACAGTTCTTCTAACCACATTACCCTCAACACTTAAGTATTCATCGTCCTTTGGAGGTTGATCAGCCGCATTAAAAACATTTAATTTTAATTTCAAGTTCCCGAACGACACTTTCATTACCCCTGTTCGACAATTGACACGTGCGTTGGCCGTGGCTAAGAATGGACGACCAAGAATAACAGGAGTGTATTTTCTACCATCTAGCACCGGTTCGGTGTCAAGGACCATAAAATCAACGGGATAGAAACATTGATCAACTTTTACTAGGACATCTTCAACGATTCCCCTAGGTATTTTGACAGAACGATCCGCTAATTGAATAGTAGCGGCCGTGGGCTTAAGTTCACCTAGACCTAGTTGTTTATAGACATGATAAGGTAAGAGGTTAACACTAGCTCCTAAGTTAAGGAGAGCCCGATGAATGATAGTGTCACCTATGACACATGAAATCGTAGGCGTACCGGGATCCTTATACTTTGGAGGAGCGTGTTGGAAAATTGAACTTACTTTTTCCGTGAGGATTACCTTTTTCGGAGTGTGACTGCGTATTTTGCGCTTTTGTGTACAAAGGTCTTTAAGACATTTAGCATAAGCGGGAATTTGCTTGATAGCATCGAGGAATGGAATATTTATTTTAACTTGTTTAAACACCTCGAGTATATCCTCAACTTTTGACTTTTTCTTTGTAAGATTAGACGATTCCTCAACATTAGGTGGAAAAGGTAACTTTGGAATGTAATTAGTTGGGACCGGTTCTTTATCTTTTTGAATTCTACTCTCCTCACCCTCCTTATTCAAGTTAATGTCATTTTGATCCGGAATCTTAAAAACTTCGTCTTCCCGAATAGTCGTCCTAGTCGATACGGTGTTTACTTGTTCACTTGACCCCTTAATCTCATATTGTCCCTTAGGATTTTGAATAGTTTGCGCAGGCAACTTCCCCTCGTTTCTACGACTCACCGCAGTAGCTATTTGTCCCATTTGGGATTCAAGCTTCGCAATGGATTGTGTATGAGAGTGCACTATTTGTGCTTGTGCTTGGACTTGAGTTTCAATATTCTTAAGGGAAGCCAACACCGTCTCCTCAAAAGCGTTAGTCCTTGGGGGGTTAGGATTAGGAGGAGGGTGTTGGTATTGATTTTGTTGAAATTGGGGTCGATAAGTGTTAGGAAAATTATTCGACCTAGGCGTATAATTATTTTGTGGGAATTGTTGCATAGCATTTACGTGTTGCTCCACAAATTCGGGGAACTGAGATGCCGATGGACATGCAAGGATAGAATGTGACGGATCGGAACATAATGCACAAATTTCATGAGCTGGTGAGGCTGTCGTTTGGTTCATTGTTAAAAGTCGTTCAAGTTTTTTAGATAGTTCTTTTATTTCAATTGAATGACTTGACTCGAACTTTACCTCTCGCTTAGGTTGAAGGTATCCCTCAAAACGTACCGTCACAACCTGATGCATCGAGTTCTCGCTTAATGTTTCAAAAATTTTCCAGGCCTCGTCGGCGCTTTTGTGTAGGAAGGTACCCGCACAAACGGCGTCGACAGTATTACGGACTGAGGGAATAAGTCCCTCATAAAAGACTTGTACTAACTGCCACTTAGGAACTTGATGATGTGGACACGAGCGTAATAATTCTTTAAATTTTTCCCACGTGTCGTAAAGTGATTCCCCATCTTGCATCACAAAGTTTGTTATGGATTTCCTTATCTGATTCGTACACATAATAGGGAAAAACTTTTGTAGAAATGCGGTGTGTAAGTCTTCCCATGTTCTAATTGTGTTTGGCTCCAAAGATTGGAGCCAGTATTTAGCTTTATCTTTTAACGAGAATGGAAAGAGCCGCAATTTTAATTCATCATCAGTGAAATTTTGGATTTTTAATGTAGAGCATATATCCTGAAAATCTCCTAAGTGTTGATATGGATCTTCATTTAGACGGCCATGGAAAGACGGAAGTAGCGAGATCGTAGACGACTTTATCTTAAAGTGAGATGCCGTCGCCTCCGGTAAATCAATACATGTTTGTGGCGTGTAAGTCGTAGGAATAAAGTAATCTTTAAGCGGAGGAGGTGGCGGTATATTAAGATTATTCATATTATTTCCGTTGTTTCCGTCAGCCATTTTAATCGGTTCTATGTTATGAAAGCGTGGTTTCTTTAGTGTTGTAAGAGTACTACGTATTTCGGACTCAAATAAAGACGTTGGTTTTGGTGTCAAATCGTCGTCTATTAAAAACCTTGTTCTAGAAGTTAAGTTTGAAGACTTATTAACTCTTAGGGTGCGTTCAAGTTCAGAGTCGAAAGGTTGTAATTCTGGTTTATTTGAACGTGTACCTAACATAAACTAAAACAAAGGAAAAGAAACTAAAATGACTAACTAAACAAAATAAACAAATAGCAATCACGCAAATAGGGCAACAGGCACACAACTACTATGATGCATGAATATTATCCTGTAATGCAATGACCGCGTCAAGCCCAGCGCCCCGGGTTTCCTAGCTAATGCAGTGCAATTAACCCTAAACTAATGCAAATAGTGCGTCACAGCGCCCTGACTTACAGTGGTTTAAAGCGAATTTCACAAGAAGCAATTTATTTTATTTTATTTATATTTTTTTCGCGTAAGCTCCTTTGGTGTGCTTAGCTAATCCACTCGGAAACTACAAAATAAAATAAAAAGTTAGTAACTCAAAGCAAAAATAAAAAAATAAAAAAAATAAAAAATAAAAATAATAATAAATAAAAGAAAACCTAATATAATATTTACGAATTAATTAAACTAAGATTTTAAAACTAAAGGTAGTAATTTGCAATCCCCGGCAACGGCGCCAAAAATTGATGTTGTCAATATCAAGATATAAAAAGTATACTTTACTTTTCTAAAGATTTGCAGTGTGGAAGTAAAGGTCGAACCCACAGAGATTGAATTACTACGACTTTTAATTTTAAAACCTAAGTCTAATTAATTATGAAAACGAGATTTTGATTTTGAATTTAATTAAACTAAGAACAATAAAATAAATCTAAATTATGAAAGCGATTTAAAAGTGTTTTTCTAAATATGTTTAAAGGAACCTAGGATTGCAAATCCACCATCAGCTTCATAATAGGAATATTTATGCATTCAATTAGATTATTAAGTTGGATGATAATGGGGAATTGTAGCTACAAGCCCAATTCCTCCGTCAAGAAAATATCTATGGTTCAAGCATCAACATAATCCATCTTCGATTAGCACGAATTATCCCACACTAAACTAAGGTTGTGACATAATCCGTCTAATCTAGGCATGGACTATTCGGATACTTGATAGCACAATTCAATAAAGCACCATTACATGTAAACAATCTATACAAACACAGCAAATATAGATCATTGAGCACGTCACAGTCAAAATAGATCTAAGACAAGAATAAACTTTGAAAATAACGATTTAATCAATAGAAGTACGATTTATTTATAAAAATCCTCTAAACATGTAATCATCATCCATACATAATAAATCTAAAATAAAAACATAAATAAAACCCTATTACTTGGCTAGGGTTTCATTGAAACCCTAGATCTAGGTTTAGTTGGCCATAGAATTGATGAATAGCAAGAGGTTGATGGAGGAGGCCATGGGAATCCTTGGTCTTCTTCTTCTTCTCCTTGCTTTTCTCTCTTCAATGGCTGAAATTAATGTATAATATGGCTGTATATTGATGTATCTAATGTTGTGTAATGATGTGTCACCCTAAATTTGAGTTAGAATAGGATTTATATAGAGTTTGGAAGGATTTAGGAAGCTTTCCTAAGCCAAATCGCACTAAAACTGCTATATTTTGTAATCTGGACGTCATACGCACAAACCACCTTCGCTGGGCACTTTAATTTAATAAAATACGCATTTTTGGTTTTTTTCAAAGGTCGCTCGCGCGACCCGCTCGCGCGAGGTCCTTTTCGCTGCACTGCGCGACTTTCGTAGAATTGCGATAACTTTTTGCTCGGAACTCGGATTGACTCGCCGTTTGAAGCCACGCGTCCGTAACTCGAAGATCTACATTTTATATCTCTGGAGAAATTTCTCAAATCCAAAGTATTATTTGTCAAAAATGCAATTTTCCAAGACTGCTACTGCATTCAGCTTTCACCGGAATCATTGTTTGAGCCCATAATGACTTCCAAAGCCACTAATCATTGGATTTTTGTGCATTTTCATATTAAAGCTCCAAAACCTACAAAATATAGAATACTTATTAAAAATCACCTAATAACTACATGAAATGTGCTAACAAAGCGTATTTTTAGAACTATAAATGGCAACTATTCGTCGCCGATCACACCCCCAAACCTACTCTTTGCTAGTCCTCGAGCAAAAAGAAAAGAAAAATAAAACTACTACTACAAATACTACTCCATTTTCGCATGGATCACGATTGCATTTATCGTATGCAACAAGCCTTTTAAACCTCTAGGTGTCCCTAGTCGGACGAGTGAAGTCTCGTGAGGGTTCTCGTCAACAAGTTACCCACAACCATCTTTATTAACTTATCAATTTAAAAACTTTTATTAAAAACAAAGAACATAATATTCAATACTCCTTTATCATATAACAAAGATTTGAAATAGAATAACGAACATAAAGAAACAGAATCAAACGTCTACCTACATCATGAAAAACAATCTCAAGCACATGCATCATATAAATCAATAGAGTTTCTCATAAAATTGCACGTGTGTGATGTGGTAGTCAAATGAACACGTGTATGTCATGAACATGGAATATACTTCGGATAACCATTTAACTATGTCTCGACTACGAATCTCACAATGTTAATTACACTCTCAAATGAAACACTCAGAAACAGGTGTAATTTTTCTAAAATATGTGAGTAAAGGAAATATGTTTTCAAAACGAGAAATGCTCACATATGACTCGAAAAAGACGCACGACACGAAAGAACAGTAGTCTCATGGATAAGATGCCAATAATCAAGAAAAATTAATCATTACCATGTTTTAATCCTCCTCCCATCGTTTTCATATCCAAACCATGTTTCCTAGGATCAAATAGGACTTTTCAAAGGTTATAATGTGGCTCAGACAATGGAAAAGGATAGAAAGGATTTGTTAGGTAGTTTTAGAATGGCATTGTAAGGCATGTTCGATTTCTTTCATTCATCTCTTCTACCAACTTTCATTTTTTTCATTATCTTCTTTTCAATTTTTTTCTCCTCTTTTTTTCAACCTTATATTTTTTTTCTTCTCTTTCTTTTGTTTTTTTTTCCCAATATATTCACTCTTTTTCCTTATTTTCTTGCTTGTCAGATGACTCTTCATTGATTTCTAAGCAACTACCCCAATAGTATCTTGTCTTCTTCTTCTCAATCACACATCGCCTTAACACCACTAAAAGTTGACAAATCTCTCAGTGGTGAACTCCAAGTTTGTCAAGTCGGAGCAAAAACAAGGATAATGGTAATTAAAGAAAGAAATGGCATTTTAACGGCTCAAAGGGCGAACTAAGGAAATTTTTATCATTTATCGGTCGGTAATAAACAAAGAGGGCCTATAATCATGTCCTATGGTCATATGGTTCTTCAACATGTACGACGGAAGATTATTTAGCATGGTAGCAAATATTTTAACTTGACTATCAACCAAAACAAGAATAATGAAACTAAACAACGAGTTAATGCGATATTTCAATGAAATTCGACAAACACATAATGTACTTATAACCCTCTAAAAAGAAAAGATAGGCTCAAAAGCTCACCGGGTCTAGTCTCCACCTTGTGTTATCTAGAAATCCGAATTATATTATAGTTCACATCAGACATGTATTCAAGCAACTACGTGCAGTGCATAGGTTTGTGTGCAAATTTATGATATAAAACTACGATTTGAATGATACATATCTTAAAACGTCGCATCATGACTTTAGCAAATATTTAATTACATCTTCTCTTGTTTACCATTCTACAACAATCATAGTTATATAACAAGAAGTATCAAATTTATATTGCAAAAACGTCGGTAACATCGTTTATTTAAGCATAAGTATCAAAAAAATTTTAAAAATCGGTGCATAAAATGTGCATGTGTGTGCATACCCCCAAACCTAAACCTTTCATTGTCCCCAATGAAACAATAAAATAAAAGAAATGAGAGTACTTAAGAAAGGAACGATAATACCTCGATCTCGGCAAACACAGAACAGGTTAACACAAAGGAATATGACAATAAAGTTCAATGTTACCTGTTACTTCTTAACAAAAGAAAATCAAACAAACAAAATAATAAAAACAGCTAAAAGAATTATAACTAAGCTAAACGAAACTAAATAAACTATAAGAAGAAACAAAACTATGAAGACAACATGAAAATAAACTGAGCTTATAGGGACAATTTGATGACAGATTTCTAAAACAAAAAATCATGGAATACTTAAAAGAATCATCTCAGGAATTAACATGTTCGATCGATCGAAGCGCACTCGTTCAATCGGACAACATCATCCTTCAATCGATTGAAATGTCTTTGATCGCTTGACTATGGCTCTGGTTCGATCGATCGAAATACCTTCAATCGATCGAGCCCAGGTTTTCTATATCATACATGGCAGAGGATAAGAATCAATATTTCATCATATATTTCCAACGTCTAAACTACAGAAACATGATTAAACTAATACAGGAATAATAAAACATAGCAATCATAACAACTAGATTAACAAACAATCAAATAAAGAAAAGGAACAGAAAAACCTGGAATAAATCTGAATATAACTTGTAATAAACTTGAACTAAACTTTAATCTTCAATAATCTTCAATAAATCAATGGAAAAGATGAAGAATAACATGAATCTAACCTAATCTACTCCTAATTTAACCCTAAAAATTTTTACGTTCTGGAGCGTCCTTTTTTTCGTCTGGTATCAAAATGGCTTATTTATAGGGTTTCCACAGACTGTACGCAACTTTTGGGGGAAAATAGAGCTCAAGCGATCGAGCTTAGTTCGATCGATCAAAGGTTCGATCGATTGAACTCTCCTCAAGGGCTTGAACTCTCTGATTTTGACAACTTTGTGCACCGATGGGAGAATGGCCATAACTTTTCACTCGGACCTCGGACTGACCTCCCGTTTATGGCCATGCGACCGTAACTCAAAGATCTACATTTTGTATTTTTAGGAAAACCTTCCAAATCTGAAGTCTTTATTGTCAAAAATGGCATTTTCTCAGCTGCTTCCATTGTTCTCTTCACCAGAATCACTTTCTATGCAACGATTGCTTTCCATAACCTGTAAAATAGTGTAAAAACACATGTTTGAGTCTCAACATCATAGAAAACACTTAATCATTGATATACATCTAAATCTAGGGACTTAGGTATAAAAGTATGCATAAAAGACCATGTAATACGCTATGAATATGCACTTTTCACCTCGAATCAAGTCTCTCTTTCAACTCTAGAAAGGCACGCTCATGTTTCTCTATCCACTCGAATTTTAAAATCTTCTTCGTCAACCCAGTCAATGGTGCAACTATCTTAGAGAACCCCTCAACAAATCTCCTGTAATAGCCTGGAGTCCAAGGAAACTCCTAACCTCTGTAGGGTTGGTTGGCCTAACCCAATTTGACACATCATCTGTCTTGGATGAGTCCACAGAAATTCCTTGAGATGACACCTTGTGTCCCAAAAATTTCACTTCTTGCAACCAGAACTCACACTTACTGAATTTAGCATACAACTGGTGATCCTTGAGTGTCTGCATTGCTATCCGTAGATGTTGTTTGTGTTCTTCTCCTGACTTAAAATAGATCAAGATATCATCTATAAAGACGATGACAAACTGATCTAAATAATGCTTGAACACTCTGTTCATCAGATCCTTAAACACTGTCGGGGCATTCGTCATTCCAAACGGCATTACCAGAAACTCATAATGACCATATTAGGTTCTGAAAGCAGTCGTAGGTATGTCTTCCTTTCGTACCCTCAATTAATGATATCCCGACTGTAGGTCTATCTTAAAAAATGTTGTAGCTCCCTGTAGTTGATCAAACAAATTGTCGATCCGAGGTAAAGGATACTTATTCTTGATAGTGACTCGGTTCAATTCTCTATAGTCGATACACAGTTGAAGCGTCCCATCCGTCTTCTTCACGAATAACACGCGTGCTCCCCAAGGAGATGTACTTGGACGTACAAAACCCAGATTCTCGGGCTCTTGAACTTGTCCCTTCAATTCTGATAGTTTGGCAGGGGCCATTCTATAGGAAACCTTCGTGATCGGTGCGGTACCTAGTATAAGCTCATTACAGAACTCTATACTTCTATCAGGCGATAAACTAGAAATGTCTTGAAATACTTCCTCGAATTCCTTGACTAGAGGTATAGATGACACTCTCAACTCTACACTGACGACTTCGATGTTAGCCAAACATCTCGTGAGGAATATATCTCCCGAAGGGTTACATTGGAAATCAAAGGATTGATTCCCATTGTCAGAGAATGTAATTCTCTTCTTCGCACAATACAACATCGCTTGATTCTGAGAGAGCCAATCTATACCTAGGATTACATCAAACTCCTTCATCGATAGGATAATAAGCCTCTCAGGGATTTCACGATCTCCTAATCGTAAGGGACAATCCTTGCACACATGTCCTAACTTGACCGCGGCTCCTAAAGGTGAGGTAGCTCTCAAAGCTTTCTCTAAACGGTGTGGTAGGATACCCAATCTTCGAATAGTATTAACAGATATGAATGAAAGACCAGCACCCGTATTAAATAACACTTTAACATGGGAGTTAAACAGAGTTAATGTATCTTCCACTGCTTGCTAATCAGGTTGAGCTTCTTCATAATTTCCTTCTTCGTACACAGTCCCATCATATCCTGGTGCATCAGGAATAACAGCATTCAAGCGAGTCTAACCCTGTTGACCATAAGTCACCTGCTTAGCAGCAGTGCAGAACTTGCTGATGTGACCTGGTTCACCACAATTGTAGCAGATTATCCCTTGCTGTGTAGCATGCCTCAGTGCCTTGCAGTCTCCAGCCAGATGAGCGGGTTGCCATAGTTAAAGCATTTTTCAGCATTACTTCCTTCTCCAACTCGGGGCTGAGTCAGATAGGTAATAGCCTAAGGTTTCTTGCTTTCCTCAAAATTCCTCTTTTGCCCCTGGGTGTGATATGCCGGTGGCTTATTTCCAAAGTTACCCCTCTGAGGTGGCTGGAACTCAAATTGTTTGCGGTTCACTCGAGCATCTTCCTCCAGATCAGTGGCCAGGCCAACTAGTCCTTCAAATTACTTATCTAGGTGGCTGAGAGTCAGGCGACGAATCTGCGGTGTTAGCCCTTGGTTATACTTATGGATCCTCTTTTCCTCAGTATCAACCATATGAGGGGCAAACCGAGACAGTCTCTCCAACTGAGTGGTGTACTCTTGCACCGATTTAGTTCCCTGAGTCAAATCCATGAATTCTTTCTCTCTCCTATGCCTTTCTGTAGCCGGAAAATACTTTTCCAGAAACCTCCCCTTAAAGGTAGTCCACGTCATTCCCACAATAGTTGTGTTTCCAATGGTGGCTATCACCGAGTCCCACCAATCTGCGGCGACATCGGTTAATTGGAAGGTAGCTAACCTCCTCTTATCCACTTTACTACATTGAGCAGTTTTGAGCATACGATCCATTTATCTTAACCATTGTTCGGCTTTCCAGGGTTCTGTAGTACCCGCAAAACTGTTCAGGCCTCAGATCACAGAATCTTTCCAGCAACTTGTCCCCAGTTTGACGGTCTCGTCGATTTTCATTTATATTACTGATTCTCTCGAGGCGTTTGACAAAAGCCTCAAACATACCCATGGGATCGGCAGCCAAAGGTGCCTCCTCAATCAAGTTCATATTCCTCCTTTGTCTCCCGGCCATACTAAATGCATGTCAATGATAAAAGCATGAGGCACACGAATGAAACAATGGCATGAAGTAGTAGTATTAATCAGTTTAAACAACATTCAAAAGAGTATTTATATATATATATATAACTTCTTGTCAAGTTGATACAAAAAGTGTGTATGATCAGTCAATGCCTACCCTATCTGTATGGGTCAGGATGCATATTGTCCTTGCAAGAGTTAATGTCAAAAAAATGGGGTCATTACCTTATACTCAAATGCATGTAATTACATTTGCAAAAAGAGATAGAGCTACTAGTCCAAAAATAGTTAATATGTACTAGGTCACATATAAATCATCAGTCATCACCATAGGCAGCTATGAGCAAATCCAACGAGTCGACTGGGCAAAATCGCTAACCTAAAAGGGGCCTACCCCATCATAGCCCTGAGAGGTTGAAGATGAAGCAGGGCATCTGCCTCGACTGGCACCTCCTCGGGTAAGACTAGCTCGAGTGCTAGCTCCTCCTTGAGCTCAGCAGCAAAGTTGCCTAAACCTATGCCATCCTCCTGTCCAACCTCCCCATCAATAGGGATAACCATGATGTCGTCGTCATCATCATCCTCAACCACAGGAACTACCGGGGGGGCATCTCTAGTTGTGCGAGATGAGCATGCATAACCTGGATCTCAAGGAAAATATAGAAAGCATCACTATCCACCAACCTCAAAATCTCAACTAACACTAAGGGCTAAGCCTCTACGAAATAACGAAGCTCAAGATGGATACACATCAAATCAACTAAACCCACCACATAAACCTGGTGCCACAGATTCGATACTACAGTTGTCGTGGCTAGCTGCTCAATGGCGGTGTGACATAAATCGAGAAAAGCAGGGACTACTGCCTCGGGAGTCACAAAATGTCCTCCGAACCTGTCTGGTACATAGAGTGGCTGAGCTAGATCCATACCTGATAAAAAGGTACTAACTTAAATCAGGACAGAAATAATCTTAGGCGTTTGAGTTCCGGGTTTGTCCTCCTATCGTATCATTGGGGTGCAAGGCTTAAGCTAATAGAACGTGGAATCGGATCTATACTAGTAAACCCTAACCTGGCTAAACTATTATGAGACAACTTGGTTCTGATACCACTAAATCCTGTCACGCCCCGACATAGCATAAATAAGGAAAGCATTTAATTTCCTTTATGGACCCGTAGATCACAACAGTTTGAAGGATCGATTCTGTCCCAAACGTCAAACAACAATAATATGAATTAGAGCAGAACAATCAAGGCTTACAAAATTTTTCTGACTTAATAGTTATTACAGCACGTGGTCACTAAAGGTACAAACCGCCTTAAATCAAAATAATATCTATAGTCTATTACAGTCATCCTTATTACAAAATCCAGTTCATAACATAAAAAATGTAATGATAAATTCTCCTTCCAGTAGTTGTTCTCAATTTGCATAGTCATAGGGCCCAGCATAGTCATAACCTGAAAAGCCTAGACATGAATGTCCAGGGCGCATCAATGCCGTCAGCTTATTGAAGCTAGTGAGCATTTAAAACACGCACTCGAATGTAAAACATACTCATTTACTTATTTATTTCATTTTGCAGTTCCATTACTCCACGGATCAAATATGATGGGAATTAATTTATTTATGAAATAGTAAGGGTGATATCATAATCATTAGTTCATAAATCATGTGACCGTGCATGAGACCAATGCCCCCATTCTCATCTCACCAACTCTTTTCTCTCGACAACCACAACACCCTAACTCTCACACACTAGTATCTTTGAAATGCTAAGATAGCCACACTTTAGCACAGGGGTGCCAGGGAGTGTCCAGTTTGCCTCACACTTTAGTACGGGGTACCAGGGAGTGTCTAATGCCTTACACTTTGACTATACCATGCATATCAGGGAGTGTCCAATAAGCCACACTTTAGCACTACCATGGGTGCCAGGGAATGTCCAAGTTTGGCGTCACACACTTTAGCGCTACCATGGGCGCTAGGGAGTGTCCAGTTTTTCCACCGTCGCATTTCAAAGACACTCTAGCTGCAATCTCAACACGTCACACTTTGGTACACAATTACCAGGGTGTGTCCACATAATCTCAACCACATACTCTTTTCCACACTAACCAACACTCACACTCACCATGCATGTACAACTGATACCATATGAATGTCGTGCAACTATAAACATAACATATAAAATGCCGGGAATGATGGCCATGTACATTTGAAAAGAAACAAAACCATAATCACTCTTTGATAACCAAAACATAACAAACCAGAACATGTATTGACATAATTTCCATACAGAGCCTTAAAAATTTATAAAACATCAACCAAACAGTTTCTTAACAGAAAATAAGCAAAAATAAGAAACTGTTAGAAATCGGGCGCGCGGGCCGCTCGTGCGATGTGCCCATTTCCTATTTTCTTTATAATATTTTCAAACTGTCATAAAACACAAAGATCGTGCACGCGGGCCGCTTGCGCGACCCTTGCTCGTGCGATTGCGCGCGCGAGGAGAAGCTGAGGCTTCTTCTTCTTCGTTGGAACTCCCCTGTTTTAGTATTAAGGGGTCTTTTTAGCCCATTTTCAAATCCGAGCATTCATAGGACATGTAATATATGAATCTCTTCAATTTTTTGCAAGGATTAGGAATCCACAATCAATTTTACATGATTTCAAATGTAGCTCACGAATTTTTCGAAAAACTAAAAGATGATAAAACTTAATATCTTATATACTTTTCCATATGAATAAATTGGGCTCTAAGACTTTAAACATATCATCTATGAACCATAATCCTTCATTAATATCTCCAAAAATAGATTTTGATCAAGGTTGAAAAATAAATGTTTTCAAGC
This sequence comes from Hydrangea macrophylla, assembly GCA_033977485.1. Lineage (NCBI taxonomy): Eukaryota > Viridiplantae > Streptophyta > Magnoliopsida > Cornales > Hydrangeaceae > Hydrangea > Hydrangea macrophylla. The sequence goes on from CM066994.1 coordinate 72,487,184, forward strand.
TATGGAGTTCATACGTAAAATCAACCATGGTAATTTCTAATCCTAACAATACAAATAGTAATTGAACCATGTATTACATAACAAGTGAGTTAGAAAGACTCCTTATGATTTAGAGAATAGAGATTGTTGAGAAAGAAAATAAGAACAAGAATCCCCAATTGAAGCTTTAAGCTATGGGGGTCCAAAACTTCTCTTTCTCTAAAATCTAAAAATTAAACTCTCAAGTTTTCTCTTCTCTCTCTGTGATATGTGTGTGCAGAAAGTGTGTTGTGTGTGAGTGTAAAAGATGTATAAATAGAAGCACACATTAAAGAACTTGGAGCCCAAGTATATTTATAATGATACATGCGTATCTCCACAGGTATATAACTCAACAGTTGCTCTAAGGGTCACATATAGGTGTGTAGGGGCCAGATTAGAGGTGTTTGGGAAATGAAAGCTTATAGTCCCACCTTAACACACACAAGATATACATCTGCAAAGAAAGCACAAGCCAATTGCCTAGGAATCACTTAAGTTGTTTGGCAAAACTAACTTATGGCACTATAATTTCACATACAACAAAGCATACCCTATGTGGACATCGGCGTTCGGGGGGCCCGCTTTTAGATTTTGAAATTGTTTTGAGAAAGAAAAAGAAAATGGTCTATTGACAACAAATACAGAGTCGCCACTTGGTCTTTAAGGAACCAAGAAACCTAATTTTGACTCACCCAAACGGATAAGGGCACCGGCCCTTCATAACCAAAGAACTTGGTTCGGGGTTTTGGTCTGAGAGAGGAAGGAGCCTTTGTCAAGACTAAAACACCCTCAACTCACCCCGTCTTTCGACGGGCCTTAATTAGTATCCAAATAATCATCTTTTACTATGTTTGGTTCGAAAATTAATACTATGATAGGTATATTACATCACATAAGAATCTTGAAATGGAAGATCAAAATATAAGATATCATTCATAAGATCTAAGCCAATTATCACACAATGCAAAAGTGAAAGATCACACAGATAAACCTTGAAAAATCGTCTAATCACATATCAAGTAATTAAGTTTCCCTAATCTAAAGGGGACATGAATTATTTTGAAACAAATAAATCAAAAAAAAAAAAGGATCAAAGTATGCTTAGCAAGCTAGAATGATGCATGTTAATCTTTGAGAAAAGAAGACCTCTCAATCCCCGGGACGGATGAGAAAGGACGATTAGATCGAGGGAAAACATGAACGTATGATCAAGTTCATTCCTCATAATCTTCTTAGATTAGGAGTCACAAAAGCCCCAAATCTTTGCATGGGTGCAATGTATGTATCTAGAATGTGCCAAGGTTGTAGTGAGTTTTGTGTTCATGGATTCCTAAAATGACTTAGAATTCTAGAATGTGTATGAATGAATGAAGGAAATCATCATGGGATACGTACAAATGTAGTATGAACTACTTCCTAAGACATGAACTAATTTGGAGTGCATGTAAGCATCAAATCAAAGGATGGAAGTAAAAGTATGCTTGCTGTGAATAGTGGACAGAACAGTGATATGATATTTTGGAAATTGAAAAGAGGGGTTAGGAATGTTTTCAATGCATGATTTTTTATGGAGATCTTCCTTATTGTGTCTAGAACACAACCCAAAAGCCAATCTTTAATTACTAATACAGTTTGAGAGAAATTATATGACAATAGAGGTTACTCAGAAAAAGAGTTCGTACTGTCGACTGAAATGTCAAAAAATCTTAGAAAATGAAAACAAATGCTCTAGGGGCCCATTTTATATGGAAAGTTTCCTAAGACACTAAAGTTCAAAGAAAAAATGAGTTGGGACCACCTCTTTTGAAATAGTATTCTGTAAAACAAATTGAAAGTCAACCAAGCTGCTATGACAGCAAAGGCAAAATATCTGGAGAGAATGTTTGGACCAAAATGGGGTCTTTCTATGCATCTCCAAGTCAAACCAAAAATCATGGATATTCTCTAATAAGTTAGGAAGACTTTCCAAGTGGTCTTGTATTCATACATTAAGTATTGAGTTCTAGAGAAATCATTAAAGTCAGATTACTCACTATTTTGAAAGTTTTGAGAAAAGCTAGGGTTTTATTCCTTAAAATCAAAATGAGGGGTCTAAGAGGGGGTTTTGAAAGCATATTTTCAATACTTAATGAAGATTATAACCACTTAAAATGTCAACATTTAACTCACATCAAGAACCTCCAAGATTATTGGAGAGTATTATTTTCATTTTAAAGACAACTTCAAGAATACATAGGAAAGTATTGAAGTTGAAATCATCATCTATCAAACACGTTTTTGAGGTCAAGAGCTACTATCCATAATATTCACTCACCTCAAACTTCATGTCATCATCTAGATGATGAGAGACTAGTAAGTAAATAAAGAAAAACAAAAAGAAATGAGGTAAGAGGAGATGAACAAATATAAACAAGCAAGTAAATAGCAATAAATAGATGATATTCATGATGATCTTGGACTTATAGCTTGGTGTTTCACTCATATATGGTGACTTTGGACATGGAAGTAGCTTTCTTTCTCATAAATGCTCACTAAAATGGTAGTTGGGTGTATTGAATGTGAAATAAAGAGAAGTAATGAAGTAAAAACAAAGTTGTAAACTCACTTTCTTATTGGAAATCAAAGAAGGAAGGTTCTTTTCTTTCTATTTTAACCTTATCTCTACAACTTTCTCTCTACAACTTTTCTAAGCTTTGTATTTTGTACCCCCTAAATGAGTAGTCAAAGGGGGTTTATATAGGCCAATGTGGGGGTGGTTTTAGGATTTAGAAAGTACTCTCATTGGTCCTAAACACCTGTTAACATAAAACTATGTTGTTTTGGTTTCTATTTAATCGAATTGGACCCCCAAAAAAAATTACAAAAATGGACTATTCTGCAAGAGAGTACCGCGGCGGCACTGGGCCTGTGCAGTAGCGGTAGTGGGCTAGTGCCATGGCAACACTGCTCCTCGTTTGTCCAGATAATGCTATTTAGGCCCCCAGAGGTTCTGGTATTCGCGAAAAGGCCCTATTTCATCCGAAATTCACAGGAAATGCATACAAACTCCAAATTGGGGTTGTGATATACCGTTGGAAAGGTGATGGAGTTTACTTTACATAAAAAATAGTTCAGAGATGGGTCACATTGAAAAGTTTTGCGGTATTCACAATAAAAGTCGATTTGACTACCTTTTTCGCCTTCGAAAATTCAAAATAAATTCGTTTTAGATCCAGGAATTACGTGCGATATACCGCTGGAAAGCTATTGACCTCTAGTATTTATGAAAAATGTTTGAAAATTATTGCGGCGCTCCGGTTTTAAAGTCAACTTTTGGTCAAACCTGAGATTCCCGAGAAGTTCTGGGAACCTCCGGGAGCTCCCAGGAGCTGACGTTATCGTCTGATTTCCTTTTAAAACTCGTTTTAGTACTTTCCATATGATCTAGAATGATCTCGAAACTTTTTGGCGAATTTGGATGATTTCGGTCAAACCTGGTCAATCTTTGCTTAAACTGGTCAACGGGGACTTTCCGAGAACTTCCGGAACTTTTCGAGGGTCTCTGGGAGCTGACGATTTTATCTGGTTTTGATTAAAAACTCATTTTATGACTTTTCTTATGACACAACATGTATCTAGAACTTTTCAGTCCAAATCTGGGAGTGTTTGGGGTTTCAAGGGCATTTTGGTCACTCTGAGCATTTTGAGAGATAGAACTAACTTCCAGGTGTCCATTTTGAGTCTTTTCGATCATCGTGAACCATCAAGCTATGGGTCTCCTAAATATGATAGCCGAAAAAATGGGGTGCCTATAGTTTGCCCCTCTTTGGCATGAACTTGTGAGGCAACACGTATCGCAAGTGAGTGCCAAAGCTTTGAAGAGACAAGTCTTTTGGAGGCTATAGATTTAGGATAAAGGCGTTGCAAAAGATGCAAGAATGATGCTAAGGTTAATGCTGGTCGTGCTCTGCGTGAGTTGCCTACGTATCCTAAGGGGAATCAGACCAGGATGTAGTTCGGTCTGCGTGAGTTGCCTACGTATCCCAAGGGGAATCAGACCAGGATGTAGTTCGGGGCACAAAGAAATAAACAACATACAAATACACAATAATCAGGCATATGTTGTTCTATGCGATGCATGGATGCGATATAAACTGTGTTATGAGTCTTATCATGCCTAGTGTTTTGATCTTAGTACGAGCAGGTGTTGTGAGTTGTGCCACTCCGAGTGGGCTGGTGTTGTGCTAGTGCTTGTGGCTGTGATGTGGTGGATGACTCAGATAAGCACATCAAGGTTTGGAAGACTCTGGGTCTCGGGGAAAACTTCTGGAATTTTGGGAAGTATGATGTCGAGTGGATCGAACACAGAGCCCTTAAGGATAACAAATGAGAAGTGAAAGGGCTCACAAAGATCGATAACCAGGGGAATTTATGATAACCGAAGTAAGGAAGCTCACGAGAAATAAGAAAGTTTACGATGATCGACGAGTGAAGAAGCTCAAGTTAAGTGAGGAGGCTCACGATAGGTGAGGTAGCTCACAATAACTGATGTGTGAGGTAACCAAAGTGAGGAAGCTCACGATAACCAAAGGGTGAGGAAGCTTGCAGTTGTTGATAAATGAGGAAGCTCATGGCGACTGATAGATGAGGAAGCTGACGACAGATGATAGGTGATGACGGTAACTAACAGACGCGGTGTCTCGAACACCATAAGAGTGGTCTGGCTATGACCGGGCAATGATTGCCTTGAGGTGTCGGGATTTGATGATGTTTTGATTTGACCTTTGTCCATTCTGGGAAGCCAGTTCTGGTTTCTAAACGCCGATGTTTCCTATTCTCTTCTGCTGGAGATGATATGAGGCCTTCTGAGTTTTTCTTAACTGTCGACTGAGAACCAAAACCCATCACTGAATCTTTCATGGTTGATTGAATCTTGCTGATCAAGAACCAGGACCATTCTCTCAATCTCCCACAGTTGATCAAATCTTATGGTGCTCAATCCAAAAGGGCCGGTTGGGACTTTCGAGAGCCGATTTTATCTGCTGGATTCTCTAGGAACCTCTCTTAACTATTGACCCAGAATCAAGACCCATCTCTGAATCTTTCTGGTTGATCAAATCCTGCTGATCAAGAATTAGGACCCATCTCTGAATCTCTCACGGTTGATCAAATCTTGCGGTGCTCAATCTAAAAGGGCCAGTTGGGGGCTTCGGGAGCCAATTTTGTCTGCTGGATTCTATAGGAACCTCTCCTAACTATTTTCTTTTGTATACTGGCCAAGAACCAGGATTCGTTATTGAAACTCTCGTGGTTGATCAAATTTTGTGACGGTTGACCCGAAATAACTGATTCGGACCTTTGGGAGCTGATTTTTCTTAGTTTTTGCCTACTGGAGGTAGCCCTGATGACTTTTGGACTACTGGGGGTAAAAACTCATACATCTTGACTGAAATGGGTCACTAGGGCTGATCGGGGCTAGAAATGGGCTAAAACGGGCCAAAACAAGCTAAAAAGAGTAAAATGGAGCGAAGCAGGGCCCGCGGGGAGCAGTGCCACGGCGGTACTGGGTGACCGGACTCCATGTGTGTATATCTCAGGTTTTTGAGCATTTTAAGCTCATTCTTGGCCATTTTGGGGTACTTTTGGAGCTAAAATCCATCAAAACGCAGTTTGTGCACGCTCAAGTGAGTAATCTTACGCCACGATTGGAATTTTGATTGGTATTTTGGTTTGTTCCATTTTTCAAGAAGAAAGTTTGGTTTTAGCTTCCATTTTCTTCACATATCCATGGCTTCAAGCTCAAAGAGACCGTCTAAAAAGGCCAAGGAATGAATGAAGGTCGAGAGCCAAACCCTGGACTTGATTTTACGGGACCCCCAATGCCATCTTTCGGTCGCGACTCTAGCGAGCCTGGTATGTGAAACTTTCGACAGTTCAGGACTATTTTTGTGCATTGTGCTAGTTTTATGAACTTTAGTGTGCGCCTAGAGGTCGTTAGAAGCTTGTTTTATGCTTGTATGTTGATTTTGTGAAGTTGGACTTCGGGTTGTGAATAGTGATTTTGTGCTCATTTTGTTGTTTTTGATGTGTACAAGTGCCAGAAGTGACGTTGGAGGGCCACGGTAGCCTTACTCATGCTTTTCTGTGGTACACCCAACTCTCACCTGCCGTCAATAAAATGGTAGACGATGCTGGGTTCGGCGGCTTCGCCCGCTTGGTTTCAAAGAGTACCAACGACCTGGCGTATTTTTACGCTCTTGCTAAGAGATGGTAGGACACCACGAACACTTTCCATCTGTCATTTGGTGAGATGACAATGACGCCCTTTGACTTTTCCATGATCACTGATTTGAGAGTTGGAGGGAAGCGCCTGATCCTGGACTATCTTTATGAGATTGATCCTGAAGCCGTTGAGATGCTGATTTGGGATGTTCCTCCTAATCTAGAGGGGCAACGATTTCCTTGCAGCTGGCTTTATCAGGCTTACGAAAGAGGGAATCACAACCTGAATAATTCTCAGCTTTTAAGGGCGTTTATTTTGTATGTCCTTGGTTGCTCGATTTTCGCAACACAGAATGACCGGGTGAGCTTGAGGCTCCTTTCTTGTCTGGCGACCATTGGTGAGACCCCCTCTTATGACTGGGGTGGTGCTACCTTGGCCCACCTTTACAAGCATATGGGTGAGATTTCCCGGGGGTGATATCAAATCAACGGGGGGATTCTGGCGAGCTTCAGAGGTATGTACTGCAACCTCTTTTATCTTTCGACTTTTTGATTTCCGTACTTCTTATTTTTTCTAATTTTCATTTTATCTATGTAGCTTTAGAGCTTTGAGTACCTGAAGATGTTGGCTCCTTCCCCCGCCGATGAATCAGGTGAAGATGAAGATGGTATGGCTCCTGTGCCTTTGTTCCCCCGGGGCTTGAGATGGAAGAGGCATGTTGTCGGGGTAAAGAGCAGGGCTCATTGGATTGTTCTCCTCAGAAACTTCTTATCTGAGCTGACAGCTGCTAGCGTTGATTGGACGCCTTGGGAGCACTTTACCTATGCTGCCCCAGAGGAGATATAGGCGGTCAGGCCCCTCGCCTCTTGCCGACTTCTGATGGAAAGTATCGAAAGTTGGCAATGGTTCCTTGGCAAGCGGGTGTCTCGGCAGGTGGTTGGCGGTCCAAGGTACCGCGTCCCCATAATCCCCCTGTGATGGATGCTGATGACCTTTCTGGTGCTACTTTGCTGGTGGCCTTAGCCGGTACTAATGTTTGGGATCACTTCCTCTCTGAGACCGGCTATGAGACTTACCGTGGCCGCTTCCTGATGCCCAACATCCCACTCCTAGATGTGAGTTTTTTTTTACGTCGCCTATGTTTTTGGACTCATCTTTGCCTAATTTATTTTGTGCCTACAGTTTTGCGAGATGTATAGGAGGCAGGCTCCTCCAGCTTCCGACCCTACCCCTCCTTGGGACTGGACGGTTAATGTTTTGGGTGCCGATGGTTCTCCCTAGGTTATGGATGTGCCACAGGTCACATGTGGGTATCCCACCCAGTCGGCAGGCATCCTCAATGTCCCCTGGAGTTATGCTGACGAGGCCACACCTTGGCATCTAGCTTACGGTCTTTGGTTCTCACGCGGGACCATCGGGTATGTCTCTAATTTTGTACCCCTTAAGGTTATGAGGTTTTAACCCTGATTTTGCTCTTAACAAATGGACGATATGTGACAGTTTACCACCAGTCATATGGCGTCCTTGGTAAGTCTCTGACTCGACTTTGTTTTTGTACTTTCTGTTGCTTCTCTACTGATTGCTTTCATTTTATTTGTGTGTGCAGTATCATGGGGGTGGTACTGGCTCATCGAGGACCGGGCTGAGGTGCAGAGGTGGTCGGAGGAGGCCATCGCCGACGTACACTCTGGGTGGCCCGATAGAGGAAGAAGAAGAGGAAGACTGAGGCCTTCTAAGCGGGGATTTTTGTTTTATCTCCATTTCATGTTTTCAATTGGGTTGTACTAGTGAATTTTGTGACTGATGGACAATGTGTAGGATGATGTGTGGGATGATTTGTAACCTTTTGGCAGAGTGTGATGATGTTTTGCCTTTTAGACGTGATAGCTTCCGATTTGAAGGCGCAGTTGTGTGCTTATTTTTATTTGGTGATCGTGTGACGATATACATATATGTGGGTTATGATTCTGTGATTGTTGATGTTACTGTGATGAGCAGCCTTATAATAGTGAGTGTGTTTGCCTTTCAGGTGGGATAGTTTGTGAAATGGGGAGATGCTACCAAAATTTCAAATTTTGCTAGAGCCGCGACAGAAAACATGGCATTGTATGATCCTGCTCAACTCACGGCTTGGCTGAACATCACAGATGGTGTGGAACGGATCAACCTTTTTAGCTACGGCTTGACCGAGCTATTATCTCTTCGCCAGATGGCTTTAAACTCTGAGTTCATGCGTGCTGCTATTGTCCACTGGGACCCGGTGAATCATGTCTTCAATTTCAACGGCCTGGAGATATGCCCCCTGTTCGAGGAGTTCTGTGCTATCCTCGGCTTCGATCCTGACTCAGACCTGATTCTTCCTTCTGCTGATACCCCCAGTCCCACGCGAGGCTTGGTTGAATACCTGAACTGTTCCACTGCTCTTTCCCACCGACTAATTCATGGTGAGGTTCTTGACATTGCTTCCATCATCGCCCGGTATGCTAGTCCCGGGAATCCTAGCGTATATGATGCTACCCGCGGGGCCGCTCTGATATTGTGCATGACTTCATACTTTCTGTTCTCGAGTACTTCTATCGACTTGGTGCACGCGTGCCTCGGGCTAAAATCTAGCAGGAACCCCATGGCCATGGTTCTGGCTAAAACCCTGAATGGATCGTGCTTTTAATCAAGGAACTCTTCTACTTTCTGGGGCACCTTTGGTGTTACAGGCTTGGCTCTATGAGCACCTTCAGTTACGGATAGGTAGTGTGCCGCCAGTTTATTTTCGTAGGAATGTGCTTCATTCTCATTACACTTTTGCCGATTGGGTTAACATGATGGGTGCTTTATCTGAGGCTGATATTTACTGGATTGTGGGGCATTGGGGCCTTCATGTTGTGACCACTAGCCTCAGGGATTATGAGAGAGTGTGGCTGATGGGTCTGAGAGAGACTTCTTTCTACCATCCTCGTCGATTGGCCAGGCAGTACGGGCGAGTTCAAGAGGTTCCCCAGGGGTTTACTGAGAGGGTCTTTGCTTCTAGAGTCAGAGCTGCCACTATTGCTGTTTTTATTAGGGGTTAGGCCGGTCGAGCAAGATCCTATTTCTAGAGACCTTTGAAGAAATAAACGACAAAATAAAACTAGACTTGACTGACTCTGCTTCTTCCTCCAAGTGTCTTTGATATTTGTGACTGCTTTTGAAAAAGAACTTTTATGTTTTCCTTTATTTCTGCTTATGTAATATACAAAATTTGTTCATCGGTGAATCTCGATTACTTTGAGAATCTTATTATTATGTATTTGGCTTTTCTGAAAACTTTTTGGAGTAAGATTTTGATCAGATGTTGCTTTTGATACTTGCTTGGGCCTGCTGGGGCGATTAGAGGCGAACGAGGCGGGTAGTCGAAGTTTACCCCTAGTTTGGGATACGAGTGGTTGTGAGGCAAATGAGGTAGGTGATCGAAGTTTGCCCCTAGTTAGAAAGGGTTTTGGGCAAATGAGATGGGTGGCCGAAGTTTGCCCCTAGTGAGAAGGGTGGTTTCTTGGTTATGGTAAGGACTGCAACTTTATTTCTCTCACGTGCTCATAATTTTTGCCTAGGCACCAGTGAGGTGACCTAGCGAGCTCTTTTCTCTCTATTGTTATTGCTCACTTTGGATTTAGCTCCAACTTTTGCCTAGGCGTCCTTTCGGATTTTAAGTGGGTGGGACGATCGAATCTATGCGGTTGCCTACGTATCCCCGATCGAGAATCAGGTCGAGCGTAGTTCAAGGCAAGGCATGAAGAAAAAAAGGATGTTTTTAAGTGGGTGGGACGATTGAACCTATGCGGTTGCCTTCGTATCCCCGAGCGGGAATCAGGTCGAGCGTAGTTCAAGGCAAAGCTTGAAGGAAATTGGTTAGAGTCAAGCATAGTACTTTTTGAGGCTATCTATATTGATTGGCTCTTTGAATTTGACACCATCGAGGTCCATGAGATAGGCTGCTCCTCCAGAAAGGATAGTTTTGACGATATACGGGCCAACCCATTTAGGTTTGAACTTTCCACGTGGGTCAAAGGTCGGGCTCATAGTTCTTTCAAGACAAGGTCACCCTTGACGATTTTCCTCAGATGAATCCTTTTGTTAAAAGCACGGGCTATCCTCTTTTGATAGATTCGAACATGGTCGACTGCCGCTAGGCGCTTTTCGTCTATAAGAGCCAATTTTTCGTATCTTTCCCTTAACCAGTCAGATTCTGAAATTTTACATTCTGCCATTATCCGCAGGGATGGTAACTCTATCTCGACCGGAAGTACCGCTTCCATACCGTATACCAACGAATAAGGAGTCGCTCCTGTAGACGTCCTTATTGAGGTTCTGTATCCCCAAAGTGTGAACGGTAGCTTCTCGTGCTAATCTTTATAAGTATTGGCCGACTTCTGTAGTATGGTTTTGACATTCTTATTTGCAGCTTCGACTGCCCTATTGGTTTGCGGCCTGCTTGGAGATGACTTATGATAAGTGATTTTGTATTCCTCGAACAAATCCCTGACTTCTGCTTTGAAATGACCTCCGTTGTCCGAAATAATCTCATGGGGGACTCCATAGCGGCAGATGAGATTCCTCTTGATGAATTTGGCCACTTCCTTGGCCCCCAACTTGGTGTAAGATGCGGCTTCTACCCATTTTGTGAAGTAGTCGATGGCCACCAAGATGTACCGATTTCCATTCGAAGCTTTTGGAATGATTTCACTGATGATATCGATTCCCCAAGTTGAGAATGGCCATGGAGAGGTCATGCTCTATAGAAGAGATGGCGGTACATGCATTATGTTTGCATGGATCTGGCACTTGTGACACCTTCTCACGTATTCGCAACAATCTTTCTCCAATGTTGTCCAGTAGTACCCTTGTCTTATAATCTTCTTGGCCAGCATGTGATCATTTATGTGTGGACCGCATACACCCTCGTGTATTTCTTCCATCATCCTTCTAGTGCTTTTTCCAAACAAGCAAGTCAGGTTGTGACCATTGTACCCTTTCTTCAGCAATTTCCCCCCGCAAATGATGAATTGTGCTGCGAATCTTCGAATTGCCCTTTTGTCTTTCTCAGTAGACTCTTGGGGGTACGTTCCCCTTTCTATGAAGTCCCAGACATCCTGATACCCGGTGTTTCGCTTTCTCCTTCGATTGCGGCAATTATGCTAAATGAAGGCTCGTACCTTTGCTCAATTACTAGGGACATCATTTTGACTCCCAAGGGGATTTGAATCATGGAGGCTAGGGTAGCAAATGAATCTACTAACTGGTTCTCTTCCCTGGGCAGGTAAAAGAATGTCATACTTTTGAACTACTTCTTGAGCCCATCGAGATGGTCATGATAGGGTTTCAACCTTTCTTCTTTCACCTTCCACTCCCCTCTGGCTTATCACACAATGAGGTTGGAATCTCAGAAGACATCCAATTTCTGAACTTTCAATTCTATGACCGCTTCCATTCCCAAAATGCATGCCTCATACTCAGCAGTGTTGTTGGTGGAATTATAATTGAGCTTGACTGCAAGGGGAGTGTGGTCCCCATTTAGTGATACCAGAACCATTCCTACCCCGTAGCCCTTCATGTTGGCTGCTCCATCAAAGTACAACCTCCACTACTCTTCTTTGATTTCCATGATATTTTCGTCCGGGAATAGAAGTCTCCATTTTCTTCGGAGTTAACAGCGTGCTCCGTAAGATGCTCAGCTACAGCTCTCCCTTTCACTGATTTGCTTGTTACATACTTGATATCAAATTCGGATAGTAGAAGTAGCCAATGGGATATACGATCGATCAGGGCGGGTTTTTTGAGGAGGTATTTTAAAGGATCCATGAGGGATATGAGCACAATCGGAAAGGCTAGCATGTAGTGCCTTAATCAGCGGGTGCACCAGACTAAGGCCCAATATGTTTTTTCGAGGGTGGAGTAATTGAGCTCATATTCAGTCATCCTCTTGCTAAGGTAATATATGGCTTTTTCAGAGTGGCTTTCTTCTCCTTCTTGGGCTAGCATGCAACCCATGGAATTTTCAAAGACAGATAGGTATAGGAATAAGGGTTTGTGAGGTATGGGTGGTGAAAGGACGGGTGGATTTTGAAGGTAGGCTTTTATTTTGTCGAATGCGGCTTGGCACTGGTCATCCCATTAGAACCTCTCTCATTTCCTCAGTAATCGGAACAAGGGATCACATGTAGTTGTGAGCTTGGAGATGAAGCGGCTAATGAATTGGATTCTCCTGAGAAACCCTCTCACTTCCTTTTCATTCTGCGGTGGTGTCATTTCTAGAATTGCCTTGATCTTAGAGGGATCCACCTCTATCCCCCTTTGTGTGATGAGAAATCCCAAGAGCTTACCGGAGGTCACACCAAAAGTGCATTTTTTTGGATTCAGCCTCATCTTGTATTTGCGCAACCTTTCAAAAAACTTTTTCAATGCCACCAGGTGTCCTTCTCTATCCTTGGATTTTACGATCATGTCATCTACATACACTTCTACTTCCTAGTGGATCATATCATGCAATAGGGTGGTGGCAGCCCTTTGGTAGGTTGCTCCAGCATTCTTGAGTCCGAAAGGCATTACTCTGTAGTAGTAGGTTACCCATGGTGTGATAAATGTCATCTTTTCCCGATCTTTCGGTGCCTGATTGTACCCTGAGAAATCATCCATGAATGACAGTAGCTCATGTCCTGCGGTATTATCTATTAAAACATCGATATGGGGAAGCGGGAAGTCATCCTTTGGACTAGCTTTGTTTAGATCACGGAAGTCGACGCATACACGAACTTTTCCATCCTTTTTGGGGACTGGCACGATGTTGGCAACCCATTCTGGATACTCGGTAACAATGATGAATCCTGCCTTGAATTGTTTCTCTACTTCTTCTTTGACCTTGAGTGCCCATTCCGGCCTCATGCGCTTCAGTTTCTGCTTGACAGGTTTATAATTGGGGAGGAGAGGAATATGATGTTGGACAATGTCGGGATCGACCCCAGGCATGTCCTCGTAAGACCAAGCAAAAACATCTTTGAATTCTTTTAGCAAGAGAGTCAATTTTTCTTTTTCTTCTTTATTAAGGTTGAGCCAATTTGCACAATTTGTGGATTATCTATTTCACCTAGGTTAATCGATAAAGTATCTTCAATTATTTCATAAGCAGGTGGTTTTTTGATTAGTTTCTTAAGTTCAATTGGGAGATCCTCGGAGGGATCTGCGCACTCATAAACATTGGACACAGAGGAGTAAGCAAAACCATTCTTCATTTCATTCATAACAAGTGGAGTGACTACATCAGACAGTAGTGGGCTTACAACAGCCGACTTTGGTACAGACTCGATAATTGGAAGTACAGACTCCGGGGGAACAGGGGATAGGGAGACACAGACAGATGACTCTATAGCCTAGTTGCTCACACCCTCCTCAGTTGGCATGATCTGATCATCTTGGCTCTTGGCCCTCTTCCCTTCCTTCTCTTCAGCAAATTCTCCCCACATCTCCTTGATAGCTTCGGTGTCCAAATACTTTAACCAGTCTTCCTCGGGGGTTTTCACAGCTTCTTCCGGATAGAACGGATCTTGATAGGGGGCCTTTCACAGTCAGTGAAGATCTCAATCCCAGGGTGCCTTTTTCTGGTGATATGATGGATCCAAGGTTCAGGGAACCCAAAATAGGGGAAGTCATCCCCTTCTTTGATGAATTGCCTATTCAAGGTCTTACGGTACGGCGGGAGACTCCTCACTCTCTTCTTCTATGGCTTTTGCAGCTCGATGTCATCTTTAGTAGGTTCGCACCCTAATCTGAAAGTGCCCTTTTGTCCTTTGATTTGAAAGAACTCACGAATCCCTTGTTGCCGTCGGCCCAAACCCATCCCAGGGAAGTAGTTCATTTTGCGGACGATATTAACAACCGCTGAGTGGACCTCGGGGAACCTATCTTCATCATTGATTATGTGGACTTCTTCCATGAAGAATCCCCCAATTTCCCCCTCTTCTAGTTTGGGTATTTGGATTTCAAAGATGGGAGCATAGTTTGGGAAGGCTTCATTTCCCCAACTATTGTCGAGGATGATTTTTACCTCTTTCTCATGAATGTACTTGATCATTTGGTGCACAGTGGATGACACCTCTTTGTTGACATGCAGCCAGGGCCTCCCAATTAGCAAATTAAATGAGGTAGGTATATCCATAACTTGGAAGAGTTGAGTGCAAACCAAAGACCCCACCTTGATTTGGAGAAAAACAGTCCCCATCACGGTTCTCTTGGTGTAATCGTAGGCCCTCACGGATTGCACAGACGGAGATGTCTAGGATGTTGATTCCAAAGGCAGTGGCAGTTCTCAGAGCACAGACATTTAAAGCAGAACCCGTATCTACCAGACAAAACGACACTTGCTTCCCCTTGCACCCAACAGTGATGTACAAAGCTTTGTTATATGCATATCCTTCCGGCGGTAAATCCTCATCGGAGAAGGTAATGATTGGGTCAGTGGAGAGTATGCTTAAGAAAGCCACCATATCTTTCGGTGCAGTGTAAATGGGGACATCAATTCCATCCAAGGCATTTAATACGGCCTGTCTATGCTTGTAGGATGTTACCATGATGTCCCACATCGAGAGGTGTGCTTGGGTTTTCTTCAGTTGCTTTATCAACTCATTGTCTTCTTCGATGACATCATCCATTTTCCCCTTTCCCTTATCTTTGACTGGTCTTTTCTCGATAGTTTCTGTGACAGGTTATGGAGGCTGATAATGACGGCCCGACCTAGTCAAATGATTAATCTCGACAAGAGTAGGTCCTTTTACAGTCCCATCTTCTTTGAACCAATCGCAATCTATCCCCACAAATGGTTTCTCAGGCTCGTCCCAGATAGAGGCATCGCTCTCTTTGTCAGGATCGTACCATTTGAGGTCTACCACCCCTAGATCATGCTCTTCCAGAAAGAACAAGTCTTGCTCATCATCTAGATGTTGCTGCCATTTATCATCCTCTCCTTTGATTAGGTGAATTCCCCAAAACTCTGGGATGCCAATGAGGGATAAGGGATGTTCTAAGGGAGTGATATAGGTGGTACGGTTGAAGGATATGGAGTCAGACTCGATGAAGTTGATATTTTGGTGGTTTGGCAGGGGATTTTGGGTAACATGGGGCTGCTTTGGTGGTGGCTCGATGATGTTTTGGTCAATGAGGTCTTGGATATCATGGCAGAGGCGCATGCAATCATTGGTATTGTAGCCAGGGGCTTGGTGGTAGATACAATGTTTGGACATGTCACAGCTTGGTGGTGGCGGGGTATTTCGAGGCTGGAGTAGTTGGAGGTGGCCCTTTTTGAGGAGACGATCTAAGGCTGAGGAGGGGAGATCTCTAGCTTGGCCAAATTATGAGGGGGCTTTTTCTGGAAAGGGCGATTGGACGAGTTTGCTTGGTTGAGGGGTTGGTATGGCCTAGGGGGGTATGCCATGGGTTGACTGCTAAGAGCATTGACACTCGGAGGATTGCGAGAGTAGTTGGGCCTTTTTGACTGACTCGAAGGCTCTTCCTTCTTGATCTTTCCTTCCTTGATAGCGTCTTCAATTGGAGTTCCAACTTCAGACATCTCTTCGAAAGTGGAGATGGATTGATAAAACAATTTCTCATGGTAGAGTGGTTGCAGATTTTGGATTAGCATTCTCACCTGTTCATTCTCAACTGGTCGATGGGTCATTTGGGCCACTTTATTCCTCCATCTGCTCAGAAATGCAGCGAAGGATTCATTGTTGTTCTGTCGAGTAGTTTCCAAATCCCCGATTGTAACATCCAACTCTTGATTGTAAGAATAGTGATCGACGAAGACTCGAACGATGTCTTCCCATGCCCGAGTTTTGGAGGCTTCCAAGGTTAGGAACCATGATAGTGCAGACTTTACAAGAGTTTGTGGGAACAACATTGCAATGTGCTCGTGGGTACAACCCATGGATTGGAATATGCTCATACAAAGCTTCACATGACTTTTCGGATTCCCAGTTCCATCAAAATGGTCGATGGCAGGCATCTTGAAGTTCTCCAGCAATTTCAGTTTAATAGGCTCGAAAAGGCCTTCCAAGTCTAGTATGTAATCGTCAACCCCTTTGCTTTTCCTCAGTACACTTTCCAGCGTGTCAACCTTATCCATTTTCTCTTGGAGCTTTTTCTCATATACAAGTGGTGGGACCCCTTGAAACCAGTCTTCCTCTCCATTATTCTCATATGGAGGCGGTTCAAACCCCGATGGTGGAAACCCAGGTAGATGTTGCGGCCGCTGCTGCTTCAATTCTTCCATGAACTTCAGAACTTGGGCCAGGCTGTCGGACTGCTGGCTTATGGTTGCTCCCAACTTGATAACCTTGTTTTCTAACTCTTCTTGATTCATGCTGAAGTAAGCTGTCGGACTAATTCTGACCAAACGATTATTTGAATTTCTGACCCAAGACGAGGATCCCAGCTGCTGACTTCGGGAATCTATACTGACCTGACAGATTTCGAGAGGACTATATCAGATTTTGACAGTGATGACTCTAGACAGACAAAGACAGTGATGTTAACAAACGTGGCCCGACCGGTGTACAGACTGATTGGAACAGTGTGTTCAGATCGATGAGAATGGTGTATGCAAATGAGGCAATCATGCGGATATAAGCCCTAGTCTATATGATGCCCCTATTTCTAGCAGATAATAGTCAAGCAAGTAAGATCCCAACCATAAAGAGTGTGCTAACTTTACTTTCCAGCATGACCACCGATGAATAACAGGGATTTTTGGGATATTCCAAAAAGTTTGGACAGGATTTCTGGGAGAAACAGGTTATATATGGGATATATGGACAGGGTTTCTAGGAGAAACAGGTTATATCTGGGATACACGGACAGAGTTTCTAGGAGAAATAGGTTATATCTAGGATATACGGACAGAGTTTCTAGGAGAAATAGATTATATCTGGGATATATGGACAGGGTTTTTGGGAGAAACAGGTTATATCTGGGATATATGGACAGGGTTTCTATAAGAAATAGGTTATATCTGGGATATACAGACAGAGTTTCTAGGAGAAACAAGTTATATCTTGGATATATGGACAGAGTTTCTGGGAGAAACAGATTATATCTAGGATGTATGGATAGGGTTTCTGGGAGAAACAGGTTATATCTAGGATATACGGACGGAGTCTCTAGGAGAAACAAGTTATATCTGGGATATACGGACGAAGTTTCTGGGAGAAACATGTTATATCTGGGATATATGGACAGAGTTTCTGGGAGAAACAAGTTATATCTGGGATATATGGATGGAGTTTCAAGGTTCCAATTCCAACATAAGTCACGGGGGAATATAGTAAGCAATAAATACGTAATCGCACATAAATCATGTAACATCTTATCTTACCAATTCTTTTCTTTAAATAGCTCAATTCAACTAACACATCACCTCAGTTACCTGGAGTAATAACCGCTCAGTACCTAGATCGTACAACACACGTCGCCTTGGATACCAGGAATAATATTCGATCGATATCCAAGTCACACACCATACTATCGCCTCCAATATCAGGAATACTATCCGCTCGATATTGAAGTCACGCACCACTCTATCCCCTCAAATACCAGGAATAATATCCGATCGATATCTGGGCCAATCACAATAAACCATCGCTCCGGATATCAGGAATACTATCCGCTCAATATCTGAAACGCGCGCCTTAGATACCATGAATACTATCCGATCGATATCTAAGTCGTACACAACACTATCACCATCGCTTTGGATATCAGGAATACTATCTGATCAATATCCGAAACGCGCGCCTTAGATACCAGGAATACTATCCGATCGATATCTAAGTCGTACACAACACTGTCGCCTCCAATACCAGGAATAATGTCCGATCGGTATTGAGGTAGCACACCAGACCGCCACTCTGTACTCTTTTCACGCTTTCTCACACACATGCATGTCGACTCCACCTCGACCCTATCATGCATGTCAAAGTCCATGAAGTTGTAATACCAAACAAACGTACGAGAAATTAAGTCTTTTTATCCTTCTTTTTAACTTAATCTTTCAAACAGGGTTTTGCACCAGCTTATTATTATTGATTAAATCGATTTATGCAAATCTCGCTTTTATAATCTATTTTCCTTTTCTTTATTAACAAAGTACACCGTCCTTAGAATCATTGAGTTAGTACCCATGATCTAAATTATAAAGTCATATATAAAACAACAGGTAAAATTCATCAAAACTACTTTAATACGCTTTTACAGCTACTAGTACACAAGCATATCCACTTTGAAGCAATGCCCTTAAAAATGAGTTATAATTTTATAGGTGAATTACACATCAAAAGAAAGGTCTTTGAGTCTAGTTTCCAACGCTTCGAACGGTGCGCGTTTTTGAGTTTTCTAGAGGAAGTTATGGCCGTTTTAGTAAAAGTCGTCAGTGCTGAAAAATGCCAATCGATTGGTAAAGTGCCAATCGATTGGTAAAAATGCCAATCGATTGGAACACATGCCAATCGATTGGTAATCATACCAATCGATTGGTATCAGCAGTTTCTCCCCTGTTACGAGTTTGAAGCCTGTTTTTGACCCATTTCTCAATTCTGCTTCAACCAAGACATATAATATATGGATTTCTTCGTTTTTTCGCGTAGATTAAGAATACGCGATCAATTTAAACAAATGCAGATTATATCTCTAAATATTTGCGATTAAAGTAAGGGTGTCAAAACTTTAAATCAATGGTACGTCGCGATACGGATGAATTACTTCGTAGGATTCGAACTGTAGCTTATTGGGACAAAGATCTTTCATTCCCAATTCACGGAATTGATTTTGGTTAACTTTTATAAAACTCCAATTTTCAAAGCTTCAATGGTGTATATATATATACACACATATATATACTAAAATACACACATATAAACATGGCGAGTGAGTTTATAATACTCACAGAGTCGATTATACAGAAAATTTGAGGCCGAGAACTTCCGTTGTTAAATCTGTCGTCTAAGAATTTTTCCTCCGTTCTCTTGATTTTGAGATATATAGCTATGTATGTGTGTAAGTGTATATGTATATGTATATGTATATACTATATGTATGTGTGTGTGTGTGTATCTTGAGAGAGCAAGAGAGTGATTGAGAGAATTGAGAGATGCAGAGAGTTTGAGAGACTGTGAAAGAGAATGAGAGAGATGAGAGACACTGATACACACATATATATAAACTGCCCAAAAATTGGGCTCCAAGAAAGAGGTGGATTTCATCCGATGAGGTTGAGCTCACGTGCTCCCTCACCCAACATGCGATATAGTCGCAGATTAAAACATAAGCTGGTATTTTACGGTTGATATAAAAGTACTGAAAATTATTTTAGTGTAGGAAATAAATTTCCGGTTTATACAAAAATATAGATATTGTTTTTGAAACCATAAAATGTATTTTTCTGTATTTATGGAAATTACAGTTTGACCCCAAATAAATATTTCAAATAGAAATTAAATCAAATGCTCATGGGAATGAAATGCAATATTTATTTATTAATGAAAAAGAAAATACAGGGTGTTACATAAGCAGGTCAACTCAATGTGATCACATGTGAGTGATTGCCTTGGGAACCATAAGAAAGCGGTTCTGCCTCATGCCACATAAGTGTCTACACCACGCAGGTAATCCCTCCAGGGAATTCAGTAGTTATATCATATTGTCCTATCTGAAAAGACAAATTAACAGTCCTATAAAAGGTTCTATAGAAATCTATATGCAATGGCTGGGTTTAGTCAAAGAGGGTCCGTTGACGAGAGTTCCAATATACCGTCAGGGAGACAGTATGGAGGTTTTTACTTTTTTTGATATACCTTGGGAGGTACAGTATCAACGGTGACTTGTGCCCTGGCACAGCAAGACCTGAACCAAGTAAAAAGATACAGTAAAAAGATGATTTTAAGGATGCTTCTTATGAGTCAAACTCTGTATTATTTTAGTTTTTAAAATAAAAAAATCCCCAGCAAAGTCGCTAGATTGTGGACACCGACGTTCGGGGGGCCCTCTTTTTGGATTTGAAATTGTTTTGAGAAAGGAAAAGAAAATGGTCTGTTGAAAACAAATACAGAATCGCCACTTGGTCATTAAGGAACCAAGAAACCTAATTTTGACTCACCCAAATAGATAAGGGCACCGGCCCTTCATAACCAAAGAACTTGGTTCGGGGTTTTGGTACGAGTGAGGGAGGAGCCTTTGTCATGACTAAAACACCCTCAACTCGCCCCGTCTTTCAACGGGCCTCAATTAGCATCCAAATAATCATCTTTTACTATGTTTGGTTCGACAATTGATACTAGGATAGGTATATTACATCACATAAGAATCTTGAAATGGAAGATCAAAAGATAAGATATCATTCATAAGATCTAAGCCAAATATCACACAATGCAAAAGTGAAAGATCACACAAATAAACCTAGAAAAAATCGTCTAATCATGTATCAAGTAATTAAGTTTCCCTAATCTAAAGGGGACGTGAATTGTTCATGAAACAAATAAATAAAAAAAAGGATCAAAGTATGCTTAGCAACCTAGAATGATGCATGTTAATCTTTGAGAAAAGAAGACCTCTCAATCCCCGGGACGGATGAGAAAGGACAATTAGATCGAGGGGAAACATGAACGTATGATCAAGTTCATTCCTTACAATCTTCTTAGATTAGGAGTCATAAAAGCCCCAAATATTTGCATGGATGCAATGTATGTATCTAGAATGTGCCATGGTTGTAGTGTGTTTTGTGTTCATGGATTCCTAGAATGACTTAGAAGTCTAGAATTTGTATGAGTGAATGAAGGAAATCATCATGGGATATGTACAAATGTAGTATGAACTACTTCCTAAGACATGAGCTAATTTAGAGTGCATGTAAGCATCAAATCAAAGGATGGAAGTAAAAGTATGCTTGTTGTGAATAGTGGATAGAACAGTGACATGATCATTTTGAAATTGAAAAGCGGGGTTAGGAATGTTTTCAATGCATGATTTTGTATGGAAATCTTTCTTATTGTGTCTAGAACACAACCCAAAAATCCAATATTTAATAACTAATACAGATTGAGAGAAATCATATGAACAATAGAGGTTACTCAGAAACAGAGTTCGTACTGTCGACTGAAATATCAAAATATCTTAGAAAATGAAAACAAATTATCTAGAGGCACATTTTATATAGAAAGTTTCCTAAGACACTAAAGTTTAAAGGAAAAATGAGTTGGGACCACCGTGTTTGGAAAAGTTTTCTGTAAAACAAATTGAAAGTCAACCAAGCTGCTGTGACAGCAAAGGCAGAATATCTGGAGAGAATGTTTGGACCAAAATGGGGTCTTTCTATGCATCTCCAAGTCAAACCAAAAATCATGGGTATTCTCTAATGAGTTAGGAAGACTTTCCAAGTGGTCTGGCATTCATACATTAAGTATTGAGTTCTAGAGAAATCATTAAAGTCAGATTACTCACTATTTTGAAAGTTTTGAGAAAAGCTAGGGTTTTATTCCTTGAAATCAAAATGAGGGGTTTAAGAGGGGGTTTTGAAATGGGGGTTTTGAAAGCATATTTTCAATACTTAATGAAGATTATAACCACTTAAATTGTCAACAATTAACTCACATCAAGAACCTTCAAGCTTATTGGAGAGTATTATTATCATTTTAAAGACAACTTCAAGAATACATAGGAATGTATTGAAGTTGAAATCATCATCTATCAAACATGTTTTTGAGGTCAAGAGCTACTATCCATAAGGATTCACTCACCTCAAACTTCATGTCATCATCTAGATGATGATAGACTAGTAAGTAAATAAAGAAAAACAAAAAGAAATGAGGTAAGAGGAGATGAACAAATATAAACAAGCAAGTAGATAGCAATCAATAGATGATATTCATGATGATCTTGGACTTATAGCTTGATGCTTCACTCATATATGGTGACTTTGGACATGGAAGTAGCTTCTTTTCTCATAAATGCTCACTAAAATGGTAGTTGGGTGTATTGAATGTGAAATAAAAAGAAGTAATGAAGTAAAAACAAAGTTGTAAACTCACTTTCTTGTTGGAAATCAAAGAAGGAAGCTTCTTTTCTCTCTATTCTAACCTTATCTCTACAACTTTCTCTCTAAAACTTTTCTAAGCTTTGTATTTTGCACCCACTAAATGAGTAGTCAAAGGGGGTTTATATAGGCCAATGTGGGGTGGTTTTGGGATTTAGAAAGTACTCTCATTAGTCCTAAACACCTGTTAACATAGAACTATGTCGTTTTGGTTTCTATAATCGAATTGGACCCCCAAAATAAATTGCAAAAATGGACTATTCTGGAGGAGAGTGCCGCGGTGGCACTGGGCCTGTGCTGCGGCAGTATTGGACCAGTGTCACGGCGGTACTGCTCATTGTTTGGCTAGATAATGCTATTTAGCCCCCCAGAGGTTCTGATATTTGCAAAAAGGCCCTATTTCGTCCGAAATTCACAGGAAATGCATACAAACTCCAAATTGAGGTTGTGATGTACCGTTGGAAAGGTAGTGGAGTCTACTTTACATAAAAAATAGTATGGAGATAGGTCACTTTGAAAAGTTTTGCGGTATTCGCAATAAAAGCCAATTTGATCGCCTTTTTCGCCTTCGAAAATTCAAAATAAATTCGTTTTAGATCCAGGAATTACGAGCGATATACCGTTGGAAAGCTATTGAACTCTAGTATTTATGAAAATTGTGTTGAAAATTGTTACAGCGCTCCAGTTTTAAAGTCAACTTTGGTCAAACCAGTCAAACCCGGGATTCCCGGGAAGTTCTTGGAACCTCCGGGAGCTCCCAAGAGCTGACGTTATCATTCAATTTCCTTTTAAAACACGTTTTAGTACTTTCCAAATGATCTAGAATGATCTCAGAACTTTTCGGCGAATTTGGATGATTTTGGCCAAACCTCAATCAAACTGGTCAACGGGAACTTTCGAGAACTTTCGGAACTTCCGAGGGTGTCTGGGAGCTGACGATTTCATCTGGTTTTTGCTTAAAAACTCATTTTATGACTTTCCTTACGACACAACATGTCTCCAGAACTTTTCGGTCCAAATCTAGGAGTGTTTGGGTTTTCAAGGGCATTTTGGTCACTCTGAGCATTTTAAGAGATAGAACTAACTTCCAAGTGTCCATTTTGAGTCTTTTCAATCATCGTGAACCATCAAGCTATGGGTCTCCTAAATATTTTAGCCGACAAAATGGGATGTCTACACCCCAAACAAAGCCAAATCAATGATTGCAAGACTTAAATGATCATAAAGCATTGGTCAAGTCTGAATGACGGGGAATCCTAGTCTGTGGGAGTTCATCGCGGCGCGGACAGCTTTGAACATAAACTGGTATTTTCGCGGCGCGGCGATCACCACAAAAATACAGAAAATTCCTTTTAACATAAGAAATAGTTTACCGATTTTATAAAAATACAGTTTGAGTCACAAGTAAATATTTTCACGGTTTTAAAATACAGATTTTGAAATTCAACATAGGCATTACTAAGTTTTATAAAAATTACAATTTGACCCCATCAAGAATTTCGATAATGAAATAGAACAAGCACTAAGATTTAACACATGAGAATTTGCAAATTAAAATGAAATCAGCAATATAGCTCAAATATGAAAATGCAAATTAAATGAAATGAAAATGCAGGTCATTACACATATGGATCCAGATAGTTGAAGGTACATAAGAAGAACTATCCTACGCATGATTTAGAATTAGAAGCAATAGTGTTTGCATTAAAGATTTGGATACACTATCTCTATGGAGAAAAGTTTGATCTGTTTTCCTATCATAAGAGCTTGAAGTATTTATTCTATCAGAAGGAGTTGAATATGCGACAACGGAGATGGATGGAGTTACTCAAGGACTATGACTTTTCATTGCAATACCATCTAGGTAAAGTGAATGTCGTAGCAGATGCTTTGAGCCGTCGATCTCGATTAGTGATCGCTGCATTATTAATGCGAGAATGGAGAGCATTGAAAGTGTTAGTTGAATTCGATCTCCAGACAGTGGAACCAATGGGAGAACAACATTTTGGATGACTTATGGTATAGACAACTTTGATCAGCCGTATCATAGAAGCTCAATAGACAACAGAAGATTTGAAGTTATGGTTTGCCAAGATGTCAGCGAAGGAACCAGAAGTCTAGAGTGTTGGTACAGACGGAGCCTTGCGATGTAAAGGCAAACTTTACATACCTGACAAAGATAATCTCTAGAAGGAAATATTGGATGAAGAACATAAGTCATGGATAACTATTCATCCTGGAGATACGAAGATGTATAAGTATTTGAAGAGGAATTTTTGGTGGAAAGGAATGAAGCGACAAGTAGCTGAGTATGTAGCCCAATGTCTTACTTGTAAGCAAGTAAAGGCAGAACATCAAAAATCACCTAGATTTCTACAACCGGTACCGATTCCTCAATAGAAATGGGAACACGTCACCATGGATTTCATGGTAGGATTGCCAAAGTCACTACAGAACCACGACGCTATTTAGGTAATCGTGGATCGACTTACGAAGATGGCACATTTTATCGCCTACAGTATGACATATCCAGTGGAATGTTTGAGCTGGATGTATCTACAGCACATTATACAATTACACGGTATACCTGTTTCAATCATGTCAGATAGAGATTCGCCCTTTACTGTAGAATTTTTGAAAAGTCTCCAAACAGTGATAGGAACTACACTAAACTTGAGTTCAGCTTTTCATCCACAGACTGATGGTCAGACTGAATGAGTTAATCACGTGATGGAAGACATGCTACGCACTTGCGTTATCGATTTTGAGGGTTCTTGGGAGACTCACCTACCGTTGATAGAGTTTGCCTACAACAATAGCTACTATATAAGTATAGGGATGGCGCCGTTTGAAGCTTTATACGGAAGACCTTGCCGATCATCGCTGTGTTGGGTCGAAGTCGGAGATACTCAACTTCTTAGGCCAAAAATGGCATGAGAGACCAGCAAGAAGATTCAAGTTATACGAGAGAAAATGAAGACAGTTTAGATGTGACACAAGAGTTATGCTGACAAGCGACGCAAAGACTTAGAGTTTATAGTTGGAGACCACGTGCTACTCAAGGTTTTACCTGTTCGAGGCATCGTCAGATTTGGTCAAAAGAGAGGCAAGCTATCGTCGTGATTTATCGGACCGTTCGAGATTCTAGAACGTGTTAGAAATGTTGTTTAACGATTGCATTGCCACCAAAGATGTCAGGAGTGCACAACGTATTCCACATCAGTATGCTGAGGAAGTATTCTCACAACCCAGCACATGAGATCAACTTTAAAGATGTTGAAGTCAATGGCAACATTATGTTCAATGAAGGACCAGTGTAGGTTTTAGATCGAGGAATCAAGAAGCTCAGAAATAAGGAGATCCTATTGGTGAAGATCCAGTAGAAGCATCATGCTGAAGGAGGAGCTTCGTAGGAGCTAGAGTTAGAGATGCATGAGAAGTTTTCGTTTTTGTTTTAGACCTTATTTGTTCCGATTTCGAGGATGAAATCTTTTAATGAGTGGTGGATGATGTAATACCCTGTATTTTTAGTAATTATTTAATACAAAGAGATTCTATATACTTCTCATCATCATACTTGAAATTTTACTTTCAATCGATCGAAGTAAGTTCGAGCGATCGAGAATTTATTTCTTCGATCAATCGAACCCTTTTCAAGCTATCAAAACCCCACCGACATGAATTTATGACCCACTTCAATCGATCAAACCCCTTTTTTAAATAATCAAAACTAGCTGACCTGCTCTCAATCGATCGAAGAATCTTCGATCAATCGAACTTGACTGAATTTGTATCCCAATTTCTGCACAAACATTGCCACCTGCACCCCCATCCCCTCTTTATATACATTATGTTCGTGTGTGTAGTATGTTTGGAAAATTATAGATTTAAGAGAGAGTTGTAAGTGCTTGTGTTTTGATATATATATATATACTCACATCCATATATAAATATACACACATATCCATATATATATTGTCTGTCAGGGAGAGAGAGAGAGAGAGAGAGAGAGAGAGAGAGAGAGAGAAGCAGAGGAGAAGAAGAAGAGAAGGAGAATAAAGGAGAGAGAGAAGGAGAGAGAGAGGGGCCATTGGAGAGAGAGGGCTCAAGCTTGACGTAGCCAAACACGCCCTTAATCACGTTCAATGAGTTATAAACTCACTTGGTACATTTTATATGATATTTTACAAGTTTTTGATGTAAAGGAATAGACCCAAACACTCTCCAACATCTCTGGACGTGCACTATCTAGAACCTCTGCAGAAGACAACTCTCGAGCGATTGAACTGAGTTCAATCGATCAAAAGTTCAATCGATCGAAAATGGTTTCAGTCGATCGAACTTTGCAAAACATGGATTATTTTTTTGGTTTATTATTTACGAGGTTCGGTTGTTCAATTTTTGATTCGGACTTCTATTATGCGATTATGGGTTGAACAGGGATAATCTGACAACAAAGATAAGTAATGATTAAGAATAATGGATTAACGTGACGACATTAGATACTATGCGGTTCATGTATGAGTTTGATATCCATTCATTATCAGAGTAGTCAGGCCACAAATGGGAATAGTCATCTATTGATGTTAGAATGGAACTTTGGTAGGTTTGGTAAGTTCTGGGAATGGTATGTGGATGGACGTTTGGTCATGATATGCTCTTAAAAGAGGTAAGTTGTGCATATGCTCTTAAAAGCGGTGAGCTAGACCAAGTAGTCATAAGATAGACCAGATGATTCATGATACACTCTTAAAAGCCGATGAACTGTTTATATGTTCTTAAAAGGCAGTGAGCTGGGATTTCTGGTAGATGACGCTGAGTCATGGCAATAGATCGATATACCTTGTTCGAAGCTTTATGTCCCTGTAATGCGGTGAGTTGTGCATACGTTCTTAGAAGCTGGGGATGGACTGACGTGGAGTCCATGACATATGATGAGCTATGAATCTGCTCTTAAAAGTGATGGTCGAAAAAAGGGTGTATCCCTAGAGTTGAACGATGGAGTCTGTTCATCCAATCAAGAGTATGTGGAATATAGATCTTCAAGTAATAAGATGACAAGGATTGGTTAACGACGTTAAGTTAAGGGGAAAGATATTATTATAGTAGAACTTAACTCGTGTCTTCATAAATTTGTTTTACTTCTTATAACTGGTACATTGTTAGTTAATATTCACTCAGCTCTCAGTAAGCTGATGGCCTTTATTACCTGGACATTCTCCATCCAGCTTACCCCATTTATGATACAACAGGTGACGATCAATACAATGACGGTTACTACCTAGAGAAGGGTTATGCTGAGGGTGGTCCTATTGATGATTACTACGTCGATGACTACCCCTACGCCAGCTAGGGAATAAAGATAGATACTTAGCTTTTATAATTCCGTTTAACTTTATCATGTTTATTTTAATGGGTACTTGGGCATATGTTGTCTCCAGACCTGTTATATTCCAGTGGACCAACTCTGATATTTTAATTGATAAATCGTTAATATATTTTCAATTGTTACTATTCTTGTTGCTTTTAGTTAGACTAGTACTGTGTGGTGAGGATAATTAGTGACATTCACCCGTCATTCCCTATGGACCCAAAAAGGAAATTGATTTTTATCTATTTTTGCTGCTCTGGGGCGTGATATAAGTATTTAAAAGATTTATGCATTATTAAATGTAAGCAAAGTGTAAAGAAGAAAGCTTATTTGGAGGATCAGGTAAGTTCGATTATTAAGAATAATTTACCACCTAAATATTAAGATCCAAGTATGCCAACAATTTCGTGCGTTATAGGAATCAAAAGATAGATCATGCATTACTTGATTTAGGAGCTACTGTCAATTTGCTTCCATATTTAGTGTATAAATAGTTAGGACTAGTGGATCTTAAACCAACTCGTATCATACTACAATTAGCTGATAGGTCTATTTAGATACCTAGAGGTATTTTAGAAGATGTCCTTGTTAGAGCTGATAGATTTATTTTACCTATAGACTTTGTGGTGTTAGACACAGAACATGTCCCTAACCCCAATTGCTCAAATTTCTGCTAGTTTTGGTAGACTCTTTTTGGCAATAATAGATGCTACTATTCGTATTAGGAGTGGTATAATGACTTTGGCTTTCGGAGACATGACTTTGAATGTCAAGATTTTCTCTAACTCTCAACACCAAGAGAAAAAGGATGGTGTAGAGGAAGTACAGTGCATTGAGTCTATTCCCCAAGTTTATCTTGATTCGACTAGACTTGATGAACCTATAGAGCAAGTAAATGATCACACAATAATGGAACTGTTAGAGGAGAGGCAGAAAGAAGAGATATTACCAAAACACGAGGATGAAGTATCTATCATCCTTGACTTTTTAGAAAACTTAAAGCTTGATGAACAAGAAAATTGTGCAGATAGTAATGTGATTTTGAGCAAGGAACATACTATTGAGGACGTAGACCAATTCAGTCCCAAGTTAGATGATCTTCACCTTCACCAAGAGGCAAGTGTATTTTTGGATTCCTTCACTTATATGGACGATGATGACTTGGGTGCCCAAATAGATAGATTTTACCAAGTCAAACCAAGTGTAAATATGAAATCACACCCTTGTATTTATGCTCCAATAGAAACTATTCCATTAAAAAGGGAGGTCTGTGTTTCTTATATGTTCAATTATTATTCAGACCCCTTTCTTATTGAAAAACCAAGGCCCCCTTCTTTAGTTTTTCCTTTTAAGCCGTTTGAACAAGTATTTCCTATTTTTGTCAATGTTCCCCTAGAATTTTGTAACAAAAAGGTTTTCACCATCCCATCCAACATTACATCTGAAATTAGTTGGGGGAGATTTTAATTCTCGAGATCCTACATGATGTTCTAATTGCTTACCTATTTTGTAGGGAGGATCCACTGAAATTTTGATTATTAATATATGATGTTTATCTTGCTTAACCACTCATTGGTGGTTATGAATTACGGAGTTTATCGATTATTTTCTCTATCATTTCTTGTTGCTAATAGAATTTTGTAGGTAATCTAAATTTGGACTTTAATGCTTCGAGGTGCTATTCTTCATTCTTTCGCTTTACTTTACTTATCCATATGCATAGTTTAGAACATGGAGGGCAATGTTGAGTTTTAGTTGGGGTCGAGTGAGTCATTGCATGCCTCATGTTATTGGTACTTTCATGTTATATGCCTGCTATTAGCAAGACCAAGAAAAATTTTAAGTAGCGAGACTAAGAAAAATTTTAAAATTTTAATAAGAAATTTTTAGTTTGAATTTTTAAAAAATAATAATAATAATTAGTATTTAGAAATACATGGATATTGTATGTGTGACAGATTTTTCCCTTTGTCCTTGTGCACGATTGTGACACACTCGCAGTATTTCCTATTTGATATTAGTGTGCATTACATGCTACATACAACTTCTTTATCACCTTAGTCATTGAATACATCTTGCTTGTTAGACTTTACATATTTAAAGCACGATGGACAGTTATGTATATGACATGTGTTGTGTTGAAAATAACTTAAGCGATTCAAAAGACATGCAATCAAGAATATATAATTGTAGTGAGTTTTTGTGTCATTCGTTTACTGTAAGAGGGTTAAAGAACATATATTCTCACTAAACATTTTTGAAAAGCGTTCTTGTAGATAAGTGTCATTTTTCTTTCATTTTGATGGATCATTAGAAGAGAAAGTTTAGGATTTACCAAATTTTTAGAATTCTCGAGTTGCTTAAATGGATAGACCCAGACACTTTTTAGAGGATGATATATGTTGTGTTCCATTGATACATCCTTATTTCCTTGACAGTTATATCTCGTATTTTGGTTGCTAAAAAATAATAGTGAGTACATATATGGTAGCAACAGTCTTCTTTGCGTTAAATTGTCTATTCTACCTTTTTGGAGTTAAAATTGCTAGCCATGTAATATTGCTCACTCTAGTTCGTACTTACACCCGTCTAAGTAATGTAAGCATTGTTTACCTTGCTCAATATTTTAGCATGTGATTGAGAAGGGAGGAAGTAATTCTGGTGATAAATGAAAAAAAAATTGAAATAAAGGAGAAGAAGAGATATAGTGAAAAAATCCGCAATGGCGGGAGCTTCGCATACTGGGCTGCCCTTTATATATATGTATAAAGAAAAAAAGAAGAAGATATTATTGCATGAATTGGAGAAGTTGAAGAATGGAGGAGTAGGGGTGATCCTAGTCACATGCTTAAATCTATATACATTTCCCTTGATTCTCATTTTTTTTTCTTTGATAAGCCCTATTGACTCTAGGTAGTTAGGTTTTGAAGTGAAGGTAATAAAAGAATTTTCCACGGTATTTTGCTATTCTAGTGTGAAGTGTTCCATTCATGAGACTATTGCACCTAAACATGTCCGTTTTTCAGCTTTAGATATATGAGGCATTTGTGTTCATTTGCTTTTACTCTATATAGCCTTTGTATCATGAGAGAAAAAAAATGTATGCACCCGATTTGGAGTGATTTCATTTAGAGAGTGTATTCCTGGTGAGATTTGAGTCGAAATTGCATGTTTTGCGATTGTTATGGTTATATAAAATAGGAAACATATGTTGAGTATTCAATGATCTACTAGATGGAAATCAACAAATAGATGAGAATTCAATGACAATTCAAGTGGTGTGTGATGAAATGAGGTGGGAAGAGAATTTTTGAAAATTGTGTAAAAGATCCTAGAATTCTATGAATTATGAATGAATTTAGACTAAAAACTAATTAAGATTAGAGGATTACCTCTAAATATCCTCAAATTTTGTAGGTTTTGATGAAGATCTTCAACTATCTTCAAGTTCTTCTTCAAAGCTTCTCAAGCTTCCATGGTTTCTTCTCCCAATTCTCATAATATTCACTCTTAAATCTCCAAAATTGTTCAATCAAAAGATCTCCGCTTCAATGGAGACATACACCTCTTTATATAGACCCATTGGGAGAGGACAAATCAGTAATTTTGAAATAATCTTGCATGTGAAGTGTGATCTTGGGTGTTCAATACGTACTTAAAAAAAACTGTTACAGTGGGCGGCACTCAGTGAATTGGCTGTGGCACTCACTGACTGCCGACGCGGCACTCAGCGAATTCCGGCACGTCACTTAGTGAGTGCCGCCGTGAATGCCGCGTACTGGCCTGCTTGCAGTTATTATATATATCTATATATATATATGTATTCTGTTTTTTTCTTTTCTTTTTGAAATTATTTTCTTTCTTTTTTCTAAATCAAAATTCTTTTTCTTTTCTTTCCCTTGAATTTAAGAACAAAATTTATTTTCTCTTAAAGAAATACACATATACTAACATATAACCAAATTTATTTTCTACAATGCATATTTTCACACCCAAAAATTCATTTTCCTTTCTTTTTCTTTCTAGAATTTTATCATTCTTGATATTGAGAAGCTTTTCGAAGAACCTGAATTGCTTTAAAGATCCTCAAATTTCGTCAGACATTGTCGTCATCGGTTTTAGAGGTAATCATCCCCTGAATTCGATGGTCGATCAAAATTGGGGTGTCTACACTACTCGATATGAAGTCTGGCTTTGTAGGCGCTCGGGGTGGTTTGAGCATTTTTACTTAGTTAACCCCAAGACCTGTGGATGCTTGGTGTGGTTTCCTGTCAGCATATTACTCCCTTCTACCCCCCTCCCCTCCAAATGTTTGGCAAAGTAGGTGTAATGGGGATAATTACTATAGGGAACTAACCTAGAAAGTTGAAGTTCTAGGGGTCTTTTGACTCTTCTATAATTGGCTACTTGGGGGGGTTATCCCCATTGTAGGTTATGGGCCTAAGTGGAGTTAGTGCCTTGGATGGTGCCAAGGTATTCTGCCATCTGTATTGCGATGGTCTTAAGTGCCAAGGGAGTTGACCCTCAGTTTTCTTGTGCCTCGGGGGTGATCCCAAGGTCTTTTGGTGCGATCCGAGGTCTTTTTCTTAAGCATCTGACAGGGAAAGATGTTTGTAAAATGATTCTTTATTCGATTTAAAAACTGCTATAAGTGCTCAGAAAGAGCTTTAACTTTACTAAAGGAAACATAAAATCCCTAATAAGCCCCAATTTCGATTTATTGGTATCATTTTCGCAAATGCTCCACATTCCAAGGGCACGGTAGATCCTGTCCTTCTACTGTTTGTAAATAGGTTCCCGGTCGGTTAACTCGGGTGACCTTGTAGGGTTCTTCCCAGTTCGGCAACGCTTCCCATGACTAGGGTTCTTGGTGGACTAGTTAACTGCTTTGAGGACCAGGTTTCCCACCTGGAAGCTACGATGCTGTACTTTCTTGTTATAGTATTGGGAGACCCTCTGCTTATAGGCTGCCATTCTGAGATACGCTGAATCCCTTTTTTCCCTCTACAATGTTGAGTTCCCGTCGGAGAGCATCTTCATTACCTTGGTTATTTCTTATTACTACTACTAGAATTAAGTTGTTTTTTTTTTAAATTTTTTTTATTTACAATGTATGTAAGAAATAATGAAATGAAAACAACGATAGCTATTAAAACGAAATAAAACAACTGAAAGTACTAAACTATTAACAACTGAAACAAAACAAAAATCAAAGACTACTCCTAAAATACAAAAATCAAAAAACACTCCCCCAAACCAAATCACTGCATGTCCCAATGCAGGTGGGAACATGACAATGACATAGATGTATGCCTCGTGGAAGACAACCAGAATGTCCAACCCATGGAAAACATCAGAAGGTGGTGGCACGTCAGCGCGGATATACTAATCAATCAACTCCCAATCGGGATGCTCAGCTGGATCAAACGGCTGCACAATCTCCTCATCCTCATCCTCTGCGGGAATATCCAGAGCCACAGCTATCTCACCCCCCTCAGGACACCAGCTCCCAAATCTATCTCATCATCCTCAGGACTGGTATAAGGTGCAAAAATAGAGGCTATGTCCTCAGGAGACCAATCAGGATGACCCGAACATTGTCAAACAACGTCCAGCACGTAATCAGGTAGGTCCCTATATGGATAGGTAACCTCAGGTGCTGGGACAATGGTCGCGATAGGATCACTCAAAGAAAGGGCATCCAGACTCAAAATAACTCCCTCATTATCCTTAGCCTCATCATCATCGGTCGAGTACTCAGTCGAATTCGATGAAGAAGAAGACTCAGAGGAAGTAGGTGGGGCGCCATAAGGGCCATCGATAACAGTAGGTCATCGCCAAATAGATCATCCTCGTTTGAAGAATCAGAACAACTAGTAAGGGAGAGGCGAGGACAACGACGGTACCAACCGGGATGACTGACTGGACTGTAAGGTTTAGCTACCCTAGGACTCGGTGAGGTATCATCGGTGGAAGATCTAGAGTCGAAATGACAACTTGACACACTCGAGGACCTATCAGGTGAAAGAGGAGGAGATATAGGATGATCCATAGTAACGAGATAGAAAAGAGATATGAGGATCAAGGTAAGCTATATGATCCGAAGGGTCTCGCCGCGAAAAGCACACACGTATCCATAGGTCTATGCATAGGGTGTGTCCTCCGGCGGAGGTGGACGCTGTGCCTGCCGCTCTCAACGTGCTTGGGCCTGCTCCCAAGCCCTCCTAACCTCCAAATCTAAATGATCAAGGCTCAACTTCCAATCGACAAAAGTGAACTCTGGGATACAGCTATCTACGGGCTCGTCGGTAGGTATAGGAAAGGCCTTAGACCAAAGGATCGTGGTAATGGTGCGAGGGTAAGGCAAAAGGAGTTTGGAATCGGCATTGTGATTGATGGCTTGCCTGGCAAGACGCATGCCCTCCATAATAACAAGGCTTGGGTGAAACTAGTCGTCGCGGTAAATAGCGTGGAGGGCATGGTGGATCTCTTTGGTTCTATCATGCTTATGGCCAAGGGGTAGAGGTTTCTTTTAAAGAGATGGTCGACAAACCACATCTGACAAGGCATATGAGATCGGCAAATAGATTGCCCTGAACCAGATCGTCCACCACACATGTCCTGTATAATGTGGATGAAAGGGTGCAGTTTGGATAAAACGTTAAGTTTAGGGACCTCGTATGAGTAGGAGGGGATTTGGAGGGCGTTGCCTATATTATCGGGGATTATAGTAACCTGACGGCCATCCAGGGTGGTGCTAAGGTAAGCGTATTGGCTTAAGGAGGCCTTGTGGTATCTAAGGTTTTGTTAAAACAAACGTACAAGGCGGGGATAACTAATAAGGTCAGGGTTGCAGAAATAGAGCGTTGGGCCAATTTTCGGGCAGTTAAAGTGTTGTGGCCCCATTTGGTGTCAACATTAGACGCGAAGAAGTCAGCGTTGATGGCGGTCTTGTAGTTTAAGCCTCGATTTACATATTTGGGTGATAATTCGTTAGGGTTTGGGTCGGCAGGTGGAGGGTTAGGTTGAGTTTAATTTTTTTTTCCGTTTGATTTCTTTTGGGGTGGCTGGGAACTGGTCTTTTAGTCATGTTGAAGAGGTGTGTAGGAGAAAAAGAAAAAAAAATTGAAAATGTCAGCTTTATTTTTAGCTACTCCCAGAAAAAGAAAAGATAGAAGGGTGAGGGGAAAGGATCACCTACAAAGAAGAAAGTCCCCGCAAGGGACACAATTAATATAATTCCAATAATTTAAATAAAATGGTGTTCACAGGGGGAACACCCAGCAACTGTGAGGAGGGACTGCTCCCTTCCCACTCATCGTCCCAACAAGGGCACACACATTGTGGCAAGTCACAGGGTACTTGCCGCGTGTTCAAATAATGAATGTAAATAATTCTAAGAGAATCGTACATATCAAATTCAACTGCATTAAGAATAGATGTGCATGAAATAAGTAGGTTGTGGAATCATCTTTGAAAGGACTTAATGAGCTTTTGTAGATCTTTATTTTATAATTGGGCCCAAGTTATAGGTCATAAGAGTTTAAAATTTTGGATTCAAAATTTTAATGTGCGCATGGAATTGAATTTGAAATTGTAAAGTGTTTGAAGTATCGGTGATCCAAACTTGTGTACATAACTTTAAGGTATAAGTTGGGAGAACATATGACAAAATAAGTCTGCAGAATTTACAAGTGGAAATATTGATCGACAATGGACTCAACTTATCCGATTTCGTACGGGTCATGAATTAATGCTATCGTAACTTAGCTTTTTAAATTCGGTCTTAGAATATCTAAGTTATGGTGAAATTAGAATGAACGTGGTATAAGAGTACTTTCTGTCAAGGTAATTTCTCGATTTAGGCATAGAATAAGACTATGGGTTTGGATTTTGTCAAGGTAATTAGGGGTTGTGGATAATGTCAATGGAGTAATTCAGGTGTGCATATATCTGTCTATTCAGGGATGAATACATCCATATATATATAGATAGAGGGGTCCAGAAATACCCAAATTCACAAACCCTAAAACTTGTACGAATTCATGTGGGCATATGTGCATCCATATTCCTATATGTATCTGCTTATATATCGACTAGATTCATATCTATATGTATAAATTTACCAGAGTTAGGGTTTTTGAGTGAGTATCTAAATCTGTGTGTGAGTATATATGGATTAATCCACAAATCTCAATCGATTTCGTCTAATCAAACCCTAATCAAGAATTGAATCCAAATCGACCACACGTGTTCGTAAAACATGGTGTATGTATATACATAGGTATATTTATAAACCCACATATATGTCTATGTATATACAAGTTCCCCAAATCACAAATCCTAAAACGTTTTCAGTGTATGTGTGTGTATGTGTATGTGTATACAAATATATATATATATAAATATAGAATTTAGTGTGTATAAGTATATATATATAGATCTGTCTATATATACCTGTTGAGGGAGAAAGAAAATGCCAAAACAGAGATGTGGCCGCGATTTGCAGCGGTGGCGGCGGCGTGTGGTGGTCGGTGTGTGATTGGTGGCGACAATCGGAGGTCGGTGGCGGTGGTGGTGGTGGTTAGGGGGAAGGAGAGTGGGTGAGATCGAGAGAGAGAGAGAGAGAGAGAGAGAGAGAGAGAGAGAGAAAACTGAAAAAAATAAATAATAAAAATAAAAATAAATAAAAAAATAAATTAGGGCTCAGCCCTATTTATAGGAAAACGAGGACCTCGCGCGAGCGACCTTCACGCGCGCGAGTCCCTGCGCGAGGAGAAGCAGAGGCTTGTTTTTTGTGGTTTTTGAAATTTTTTTCTAAGTTAGGAAATTCCTCGAGTGGGCCGCTCCAGCGAGGGCCTCGTGCGAGCGATATCAGCCGCGTGTTAATACTGAGGGTTCAGTATAAAAATTTTGAAAATTTTCTCTAAGGGGAAACTCGCGCGAGTGAGTTTAGGCCCGATGTGATACTGAGGCTAAATATAAAAAAGTTTGGAAATTTTTGTCTAAGGGACAAACTCGCGCGAGCAAGCCGCGTGCTCGAGAGGCAAATTTTTTACTTTTTTCACATGCTATGATGTATAAGAGTATAAGTAGTCAAACTTTCTTCTGTTAGGTCTTCGAAAATTCAAACATTGGCCTTAAAACTCCAAAAAAGTGTACAAAATTAAAGAAAACTATATCAAATGCTTGGGTTGCCTCCCAAGAAGCACTAAGTTTTACATCGTTAGCTCGACCGATGTAAGCGCTCAGTCGAAATAGATCGGATCTACCAAATCTATTGATACTATCTCTCTTTCGTCTGTCTCTTCAGACCGGTACGGCTTAAGCCGTTGGCCATTTACCTTAAAAGGTGTTCCACCATTTGTATCTTGTATTTCTATTGCTCCATGTGGGAACACCAGAGTTATTACGAACGGACTGTCCCAACGGGAACGTAGCTTACCAGGGAATAATCTTAATTTTGAATTAAATAACCAGAAGCATTGTCCGACCTCAAAATTTTTCCTTACAATCATTTTGTCATGAAAAGCTTTCGATTGTTCTTTATAGATTCTCAAATTCTCATAAGCCTCATTTCTTAGTTCCTCAAGTTCTTGTATTTGAAGTTTACGATGACATCCTGCCGCTTTTATATCTTATTAAGTGATTTTATTGCCCAGTAGGATTTATGTTCAAGTTCCACCGGGAGGTGGCACGCTTTTCCAAAAACTAGTCGGTATGGTGACATTCCAATATGTGTTTTATAAGCTGTTCGGTATGCCCAAAGCGCATCGGTAAGTCGTAGGGACCAATCTTTGCGATCTGGACGTACCATTTTTTCTAATATGCTTTTCACTTCCCTATTAGACACTTCAACATGGCCCTGGGTTTGCGGATGATATGTGGTTCCTACCTTATGAGTGACGGAATATTTTTGAACGAGTCCCTCAAAGTGACAATTATAAAAATGCTTTCCTCCATCGCTTATAATCGCTCGTGGTGTGCCGAAACGACAAAATATGTTATCTTTAATAAATTGAACCAGAACTTTGTGGTCAGTCATTTTTGTCGCAACTGCCTCCACCCACTTAGAAACATAGTCGACCGTGACTAAAAGATACTCGAACCCAAAGGACGACGAAACTGGACCCATAAAGTCGATGCCCCATACATAAAATATTTCAATAATAAGGATCAGAGTAAGAGGCATCGCAACACGACGGGACATATTACCTATTTGTTGGTAGCGCACGCAGTTATGGCAGAATTCGTGAGCGTCTTTAAACAGGGTTGGCCAATATAACCCACTTTGGAGGACTTTAGCGGCCGTCCGATGGCCACCAAAGTGACCTTAGTATTCTAAAGAGTGACAGAAGTTCAATATTGAATTGAACTCACTCTCCGGAACACAACATCATATAATTTAATCAGACAATGTTTAAATAGAAGTGGGTTGTCCGAGTAATAATGTTTAATTTTAGAAAAGAAATGATCTTTGTCCTGACGAGACCACATATAAGGGGTATATCCCGTAGCTAAGAAATTTACAATGTCACTGGACCACGGATGATTAAAGGCAGATAATGTAAATAATTGTTAGTCCGAAAACGAATCCTTGAGAGGGGTAATATCATTGGATTCAACAAGAATTCGTGACAAGTGGTCGGCTACAACATTTTTAGAACCTTTTTGTCTCGTATTTCATAGTTGAACTCCTGAAGGAGTAAAATCCATCGGATTAAATGAGGTTTCATTTCTTTTTTGTTTAAGAGATGACGCAATGCGGCATGGTCAATATAAACAATGACCTTAGACCCTAATAAATATGAACGAAATTTATCAAGGGCAAACACGACCGCTAATAATTCTTTTTCAGTTGTCGTGTAATTTAATTACGCATCGTTAAGGGTTTTACTTGCATAGTAAATAACATGACGGATTTTATTCACTTTTTGACTAATATCGCTCCAACGGCATAATCAAAAGCATCACACATTAATTCAAACAGTAGTGACCAATCGGGGGATTGGATTATCGAAGCCATGGATAGTAAAGTTTCAACATTTCAAGTGCTTTAAGGCACTCATTATCAAATACGAACGGGACATCCTTTGGCGAGCAAGTTACACAATGGTCTAGAGATCTTGCTATTTGATAAATCTTCGGTAAAAACTGGTGATGATGCCGAAAATTGGTAAGAGAGATTCAAAGAGAGATATTGTGACACAATCAATTGTATGTGGTTCAACCCCGTTAATGAGGTGACCTACGTCCATGGGTGCGTTGGAGCGCTTCACTAGCAGATCACTGGTGGGCCTGGAGAGCCAACAGTCTGGGTGGCACTACCAGTAAAACCGACTGGGTGTATGCGTATGTATTAGTATAAACTGTTATTCTCTAGGTTAAGAATGCGATCCCCTGTCAAGAGGGCAGGCGGTCTCTTTTATAGATGTAAGAATCCACCCGTACATGGTAAGTATACAGATTTTGAAGGCTAATCTGATTACAATTATCTTCCACGATTTTAAGGAGAGTTCCCTAAGTCGATTAGAAAACTGTTCACGCTTCCTAATCGGTTCTGGCCGAATAAGGAAACTGCTAAGTGACTTGGTTGCCAAGTGACACCTTGTGGAGAACGGCTGCGCTTTACGCCCGGGCTTTGTGAACATCCCGAGCAGTTACAACCGATGACCTCGGGATTGAAGGTCGCAAGCGCCCATTCTGGATAGTCTAGGTCCTTCGCTTGTGACGTGGCAGTTTGGCTTTAGCAGAACATTTTTGGACGTATCAGCTGCCCCCGATTTTCGAAGTTGATGTGATGTCCCATCAGATGAGGTTTGAAAATTCAAACTACTCCCAAAGAACCGTCCAGTAAGAGGCCAGGACTTTACTTGGGGTGGGACCGGTCATTATGGTCAACCGGTGTATGGACCGAGCGGTGGCCCTGTGGGCCCGTGACCTACCTCTGCTACGTGTCAACTGGCCACTAGCCTGGTCAGGATCCAACGATGCCAACATGGTAGCAACTGAGCTGTTTACATGGTAACTGAACCGTCTCTTCATGCATTTAATGCGTGCGTCTTTTGAGGCGACGCTTTGCCTGCCCGAGGCGACAGCTGTTAGTAACTTTGGGCAGGAAAGTGTATGAGCCATTGGATCTGCTTTGATCTGAGCCGTCCGTGGTTCCTATATAAAGGATACTTGTCCATTTCTTCAACTCTTTGCTGCAAAGATATAAATTACCGAGCGGTTTGAGAGCAAAAAAGGTCCCGAGCAAGATTCCCGAGCCCTTTTCTGCGCTAAACTTTGTAAGTCTTTCCTTTTCAACTTCAGTTCATCACTCTTTTCCTTCTCTTTCCCCTTTTCTCTTGTTTTATGAGCGAGGCTGGAGGGAGTGAACCCCTTGGGATTTCGAGCGAGAGTGGGATTTCTTCCTCCTTAGGTTCTGTTCTTTTTTTAGGTTGGGAGGTACCTTAGTCCAACTGAACCGAGCGGGTGTCCCTGGAGTAGTCTTGAGAGAGTGCCACCTAGTGTTAAGGACCATTTATTCTTTGCCTTGTAGTTAGTGGCCCTGCCCCCTTTGCATACCAGGCTCGGTGTCTCTGACACATACTTAGGCTGTAACCTACTTCTTTACCCTGCCACCGGAATACCAGAGATGGAACATTCCGACTTCAATTCTGCTTCCCGATCAGAAAGCGAGATGTCCCAGTCGAGAGTGCCTGATACTAGCTTAGATCCACCTTTTGCTTCCCCCTCAGACCACCAGAGTGAGGGCAGGATTCCTGTTTGTGTATCCGCTAGCAAGTCTGACCAGGAGGCCCCCGTTGCCTCCATTTCCCGAGGCTTGGGTGATGAGACACCGGGGAGACCTGACCCCAAGGTGGTGTTCGCCTGCGAGTCTACCTCCTCCATCCTGCGCTCCCAAGATCTCATGTGCATTAGGGAGAGGTAGTCTTTCGTTGATGGTTGTTCTTTAGCCATTGGCGGAGCACACCTCTACCAGTCAGGCTTCGTCACCCTATTTGAGGATGCACTGATGGCTGGCCTCCGCCTTCCAGTTCATCTAACCGCCTGGGACATCTTGATTTACCTCGGAATTACTCTTGGGCAGTTAGCTCCCAATGGGTGGAGGTTCTTGATGGGGTCAATCTCCCTTTGGCCCCAAGCCTTCGGGTATGAACTCACCCTTCAAGAGTTCCTGTGGGCGAACCGTCCATTCCTCGTACACTGAGAAATCGGGTTCTTCTCTTTTGCAGCCCGACAGGGCGGAAAGATCATCTTCAACTATCTGAGCAATAACAAGGGATGGAAGAACAAGTTCTTCCAGGTGTCCACCTGTCACAGCCCGGTCCCACAATAGCGGAACCGGAGCCCGTGGCACGCCACCGAGGCTAACCCAATTCATTAACGTTCCTAAAAGTTTTGTTTGAAAAAACACACGCAGCGGAAAAATAAAACACATTTTCAAAAGCAGAGGTTCAGTCGACTGGGTCGGGACCCTCAGTCGACTGAAGCAAGCAGAACAAAATAAACACATTAACCTTCAGAGGTCCAGTCGACTGAGGCCTGGCCCAGTCGACTGCTTTTACCAAAATAAGAAAAATAGCTGAACTGCACTGTCCCGTCGAATGCCCCGTCGACTGCCCCGTCGACTGCTTTTACCATATTAAGGGAAAAATAGTTAACTGCACTATCCCGTCGACTGCCCCGTCGACTGCTCCTCTGGCAGCAGCTCATTCTACAGATTTTCAAGTTTTAAAAGCTTCCTAACTTTCACCAATGATCAACCACTCCATCCAAACTCAACCCAAAGTAATCCTAGCTGTATTAAAACATTTCTAAAGCAGAATTACAACATGTCACTAACTATTACAACGGTTTAAAATCCATTCTAACATACCAAATTAAACATGGTTAAAACACCCAATTTCTTATTACAACATTCCTATTATCCCAAAACTACAAGATTAACATTTCAAGTTACCTTCTAAAAGAACTCCCAACCCACGTGCTCACTTCTGCGATTCCTCGCCAGTAGTTACACCTGAAATGGTTATTTGAATAACCACACATATTTCAATTTGTTTAAGCCAAAGCTTAGTGAATAAAACAACATATGTACATGAATGATAAACATGTCCGCATTCACATCTCTACATTTCATACTAGTCGCCGGAGACTCACGTGCCCGTCCATACTCCCAATCCGCGACTCCTCGCCAATAAGTCCACGCGAAAGGGTAAGACCCACGATTCTTCTCTTCAATCGTGCGACCTTAATGCCTATATCGGCTCCACAAAAATGGCACGGTGACCACGTGCTCCTTCTGACCCAAATAAGCAACTTAACATGCTCAAATACATATCACCATACTCGCGGTAATCAAAACATATCACCGTGCTATTGAGCCTACTTATCAATATAATTGCCCAATATGAACTACACAATATATCTCTAAGAATTAATACATGCTATTCACACAAAACATGAATACATGTCAAGAAATCATTCCAAAACATAGTTGAATCACTCACTTCCAAATAACGCTCCTATAATTCAATCTGAAGAAAACCCGTGCACAAAGAACGTGCAGAAGTCTGTCTAGTAAAATTCCTATGGATCAGAATTCCATTTATCAACTTTTATGAAAAATTCTAGAAAATAACTTTTCGCAAAACTTAACCAAACAGGCCCTAACATATATCAAAACGAAGCTCTTACCTCGAGGAGCTCGAATATGAAATCTGGGAGAAAACAAACTGACGGAAGGTCGTCGTTTGGCGTCGCAAAGCTTGAAGCTACTAAATCTTCCTCTAGCCCCCTTTTGGCCTCCTTTTGGAATTTTAGGTTAAGCTTATGAAAAATATCTCATCCATCTCTATCTATATATAGGCAAAACTATTGGGAATTACATTTACCTCCCCATGAGTTTTCCAAACTCCTAATCAGTCTCTGAAACTTTCTATACAGCTTATTCATAGCTTTACGAGTGAAACTTCGAAATTATAAAAGTTTTCGACTAAGTTTCGTTTGGTTGCTAAAACGTGAATTTCTACATGACGTTTCCGAAGTTGCTAATTAGCCTACCAAATTAATAGCGTGTTAATTCGTTCTCACCAGGATACTAAATCTAACAACAGAAATAAATTCTCAAATAGAAAATAATACAGATATTGAAATACACAGGTAAACATTTATTTTCAAATAAACATTTAAAGTGTTCCATAGTGACCGTCTCATACTCGGAGAGACGTCACAACAACAAATCCTCAATCACCACAGTTTCAAAGGGTTCTCTAATACAGACACCTAAATCAACTCGTGAGTTAAAACTCGCTCAACCATGTGCCAAAAGACACGCCACATTACATTACCATGCATGACAATGTAATGTAAATGTAATAACACAAATGCAGGTGTTATACCACCTTTGGTCTTTGCGACCCGGCCCCGGGAAGCCAGCTAAGGACTTCCTGGGCGGGGGAATTGAGGGGTAAGATCGCTCGATTTACCCTTTTTTTTTTTACTTTAAAAGGTTGTAAATCTGCCAACTATTCTCATGTTTTTGGTTAGAGCTGGGTCGACCAATCTTCCAGAGATCCCCGGGGAGTGTCAAGCCAGGATCTTAGGTTTGGTGGACCTACCAACCAACATCTGGAACATACTGTCCCAGACGGGCGACTTTGTCCAGTCCTATTCTCCAGAGGAACCCGTCCAAGCTCCCACTTTCTCTCTAATCATTCCTGGTGAGTGTCCGGGCTATTTGTCTTGCCATTCCATGCTTCCCTTTTTGCTGCCCCCTCCGCTTTTGACCGGGTGATTTTCTTTTCTGTAGAAATGGCCCCCAAGAGGAATCTGGAGCAGCTCAGGGCCAGGCAGACCGCTACTGCTGCTACTGCCGCCGCGCGATTGGCGATGGCCTAGGGAAAAAGGCCTGCCGCTGAGGCCTCGGGCAGCGAGCGTCCCCTCAAGCGCATCTGGCACGGGACTGTA
Organism: Hydrangea macrophylla; assembly: GCA_033977485.1. Classification (NCBI taxonomy): domain Eukaryota; kingdom Viridiplantae; phylum Streptophyta; class Magnoliopsida; order Cornales; family Hydrangeaceae; genus Hydrangea; species Hydrangea macrophylla. The sequence continues at coordinate 72,530,855 of CM066994.1, forward strand.
AATCATCCAGAACCAATGGGGACGTTGGCTCCCCAAGTGGTGGTGGTAGAGGAGACAGGACCTCGGGCAGACGCACCTTCCGCGTTGCCAATAGGGGAAGCCACTGGGGTTAGGGAGAGGGTGAAGTCCGCCCTAATCCCTAGCCAGGTGGAGATATGCGCAGGTTTATCTCCCGGAGACTTCCAGAGATGGCTCTATAGCCTCTCTCATCTGGTGAGCTTCTTCACCTCCCGCATGGTTGCTTTTTCTCTTCATTTTTTTTTTCTTATTTGCCTTGTTGACTGACCAGTCTTTTTTCTTTTGCCGCAGGTTGGCTGCATGGCAGCAGGGACTGAGTCTCTCTTGTCTTCTTTTGCTGGGAGGGCCAGCAGCACTGTAGCTACCTTGTCAAAGGAGCGGGCAGAATCAGAGGCCGGGAAGACTACCCTAGCCATTGAGAAGGACAAGACCAAGGCCTTGGCCTTGAGCTTGGGTGTAGCCCAGGCGGGTCTAGCAGCTGCTCAAGCTAATTTGGAGGCTTCCCGAGCCCTCACAACAGCGGCTAAGGCTCGAGCAAAGGTCGCAGCAAAGGTGACGGCCACAGGGGCCATGGAAGAAGCATTTGACGACGGCTTCTTCTAGGGCAACGAGGATCTAAAACGGTGGGTTGCCCAGGATAACCCCAAGTAGGACATCTCGCCCTATGAGGGGATTGATTCAGACTACTGGGACGTTGGTCCCGCATTTGGTAAGGATCCTGTTGCTGGTGCCGGAGCTGCTGAGCCTACCCTGGGCAAGGGCTCGGGAACTGAAAAAAGAGCTGCCCCAGGAGAAGAGGCTGGGGAGACTGAAGGATTGGTTGAGGTGGACGACTAAGGTCCCCAACCTGTTTTCTTTTTTGTTGTTTTTTTTTTTTTTTGGGGGGGGGGGGGAGGCTACTACAACTGCCCCCCAGCACTGTACAGTTTTTGGGTAATTAATGAAAAGGTCCTTGGAGGCAACTTTTCTTTCCAATAACTGTTTACAATTTATTTGCACTGTGCTTATTTTGTGATCGCCAATATCCAACCGATTTTTATTTTTAATTGACCGAACTAACTCCTTGCCTTAGCAAATGGTTTTGGATCATAACTGGTAGAACAACTGGTCTTCTTAACCTGTTTGAAAGGTCCAGTCTAGTGTATTATAGGAATTTATCCTGTTTTACTGACTGGACGATTTTTCTCTGGCCTCTATAGGTACTTAGGAATGTTAGGATTCCCAGCCCTGTTAGTGACCGGTGTGATTTCCTTTTTTAGTCTAATAACCCTCTGATGCTCCCCTGCCCCCACAAGCATTTTGCTGAGGCAAGTATCCGGGAAGAGGGCGACAGTAGGAAACCGACCTGGAATATGGTGGTTACAGGGTCTTTTGAGGCTTGCCATCATCAGCCACCTAGGGGGTTTGCCCCCGTAGCTAGTTGGGCCTAAGCGAAGTCAGTGCCTTGGGGTTAGGCCCGAGGTCTTTTACGCCTCGGGTATATTCCTGGGGTCTTTGTGCCTTGGTTTTGAGCCAAGGTCTTTTGCCTCAGTTGTTGGCCCGAGGTCTTTGTGCCTTGGTTTTGAGCCAAGGGCTTTTTGTACAAAATATTGACAAGGGTTGTTACTTGATGTAAGTTAGAAAATGTTTTATTGCTTTTGAAAAATCATAATGAGAGCTCAATTAGAGCTACAAGTACCCTAACTAGTGTTAATCCGCCCATGTCTAACTGTTACTGGTGGTACTTGCGGAGGTGTTGCACATTCCAAGGGTGAGAAAGATCACGCCCGTCCAGAGTTTGTAACCAATAGGTGCCCAGGCGGTTTATCCGGGTAACTAGATATAGACCTTCCCAATTTGGCCCCAACTTTCCATGGCTCGAGACTTTTGTGGACTGATTAACGGCCTTGAGGACTAGATCTCCCACCAGGAAACTGCGATGCTTCACCTTGCTATTAGAGTACCAGGATACTCTCTGCTTGTAGGCTGCCACTTTTAGATACGCTCGGTCTCTTTTCTCCTCTACCAGGTCGAGCTCCACCCTGAGGTCATTTTCATTATCTAGCTTGCTATAATTTACCACCCGATAAGTAGGTAACCTAACCTCCTGGGGACCACTGCCTCAAAGCTGTAGGTCAGAGAGAATGGCGTCTCGCCTATTGTCGCTCGGGGTGTAGTGCGGAAGGCCCACAGGAGGGTCGGTAGCTCCTCTGCCCATAGTCCTTTAGCGCCTTCAAGCCTCGTCTTGATTGACTGAAGAATAGTCTGATTTGTCACCTCAACTTGGCCATTGGCCTGGGGTGATCGGGGGATGAGTAGTGATTGGATATCCCATAGCCCAAGCAAAATTGCCTGAATAACAGGGTGTCAAATTTTCTACCGTTATCGCTAACCAGAACCCGGGGGATGCCGAACCTGCTGAGGATGTTCCTTTCTAAGAAGCTTTCCATTTTCTTCTCAGTGATTATTGACAGCGAACTTGACCTGTTCTTTTCCCATCGAGAGAGGACCAACTATGTCAATGCCCCACTGAGCAAACGGCCAGGGGTTGAGGATTAGCGCCTGAAGCTCTCCCGGACGGTTAATCATAGGGGAAAACCTTTGGCACGTATCACACCTCTTGATGTATTCTTGAGAGTCTCTGGCCATGGTCGGCCAGTAGTATCCTTGTAGCAGGGCCTTGCGTGAGAGTGCCTGGCCTCCGATGTGGTTCCCGCACACCCCTTCATGGATTTCATGCAACACCCCTTGGACTTGTGCAGGGTAGACACACCGGAGATATGATATAGAAAATCCTCTTTTATAGAGGATGCCATCAATAACGTGGTACCTTGCCGCTTGGTATTTAACCCGGCAGGCTTCTTCCTTTCTGCCAGGTAACTCGCATGTTACCATAAATGCCTTGATCGAGTCCATCCAGCTAGGTTCTAAGGCGACGGGTTCTACCTCCATGCATTCTAAGTTAATCATACTCGACTCGAGTAGGTATTCCATCCTTATCCCGGGCAAGTCTGACTTAGAAGATGAAGCAAGGTGGGCTAACCGGTCGGCTCTAGTGTTCTCCTCCCTAGGTATCTGCGTGATGGAGAACCCTTAAAACTTCTTTGAAACTACTCGGACGAGGGCCAGATTAGCTATGAAGTTATCTTCCTGAGCCTCGTACTCTTGATTGACTTGATTTACCACGAGCTAAGAGTCACTGTACCTTGAATCTGTAGTGCACCCATTGAGGTTGCCATTTGTAATCCGACCAATAGGGCTTTATACTCGGCCTCATTATTAGAGGCTTTGAATTCGAACCTAAGCGCATATTCGAGCTATATCCCGTCGAGCATGGTTAGGATGATCCCTGCTCCACTGCCTTGTTTGTTGGATAACTCTTCTACATAGAGTACCCAAGTTGGGATGTCTGACTGTAGCCTAGGCGGTAGGAACGGTGGGTCGAGCTCTTCAACCGGGTCTTCCTGGTACGTGAATTCAACAAAGAAGTCTGCTACTGCCTGTCCCTTGATCGCTGTGCGGGATCTGTAGGCCACTTCGAATTCCTCTAACTTTAAGGCCCACTTGATGAACGTTCTGGACGTTGCGGGCCTATTTAAGATCTTACAGGGGGGCTGATCCGTAAGGACCACGATAATGTGGGCCTGAAAATACGGGCGACGCCTCTGAGCTGAAGTGATGAGGGCGAAGGCGAGATTTTTAATGCGGGAGTATCTACTTTCTGCACCTTGAAGTGCTCGACTTGTATAGTAGACTGAGAACTGTATCCCGTGCTCTTCTTGAATGAGTGCCGAGATGACCACCGAGGGCGATACTACCAAGTACAAGAATAATTCCTCGCCTAGCACGGGCGTTGAGAGTAAAGGGGGTGACGCCAAATACTTCTTGAGTTTCCTGAACGCCTCCTCGCCCTCTTCTGACCACTGAAAAGCCTTGCGGAGGGTCTTGAAGAATGGTAAGCACCGATTGGTTGCTCGGGACACAAACCTGTTCAACGCGGCAACCCGTCCGGCTAGATTCTGTACTTCTTTGGTTGACCTGGGTGACCGCATGTTGATGACAGCCTGGATCTTCTCGGGGTTTGCTTCGATCCTCCGTCTGCTGACTAGGTGCCCCAAAAACTTTCCGGATGAGACGCCAAATGGGCACTTGGCCGGGTTCAACCTCATCCCGAACTTCCTCAAAATGCTGAAGGCCCCGGCCAAATGCTCAAGGTGGTCAGACTCGTCTCGGCTTTTGACCAGCAGATTGTCTATGTAGAACTCCATAGATTTCCCGATCAAGTCTTTGAACATGCAATTGACCAGGCATTGATAGGTCGCCCTGGCATTTTTGAGGCCGAAGGGCATGACTTTGTAGTAGTAGGTCCCCTGATCCGTGATGAATGAGGTTTTTTCTTCGTCCATGGGGTACATGCTAATCTGGTTGTACCTGGAGTAGGTGTCCATGAATGAGAGGAACGAATGACCGGCTGTGGAATCCATAAGGAGATCTATCCTGGGCAGTAAATAGCAGTCCTTGGGGCAGGCTTTGTTCAGATCAGTGAAGTCCACACACATCCTCCACTTCCCGTTGCTTTTCTTGACCAGTACTACATTTGTTAACCAGTTGAGATAGTGGACCTCTCAGATAAACTTGGCTTTGAGGAGGTTCTCGACCTCCTCGCACACTGCCTTTTGCCTCTCAGGGGCCATGCCCCGTCTCTTCTGCTTTACCTGTCGGGAGCTTGGGTTAACATTAAGTCAGTGAGACATTACCCGGGGGTCAATCCCGGGCATATCTTCATAACACCAGGCAAACACATCCTGACTCTGTTGCAGGAATTGAATCAGCTTCTCCCTAAGGCCGGGCTCCAGCAAGGTGCCGATATTGACCGTTCGGTCAGGGAATTATGGATCCAACACCACTTGTTCTAGGTCTTCGATCGAACCCACTCTATCATTCTGATCTCTCGGGTCCATCTCCTGGACGTTCAGTGTTTCTGTGATGGCCTCCCGGCGAAGAGAACTGATATAGCAACTCTGGGTGGTTGTCTGATCTCCACGCAGGCTTCCGAGTCCCTGAGGGGTCGGGAACTTAACTGTCAGGCTATGAGTAGAGACGACGGCCCTGGCTTTGTTGAGAGTAGGCCTCCTGAGAATGACATTGTAGGCAGATGGGGCCTCCACGATTACAAAATTTGCCAACAGGGAGGTCTGCTGAGGGTAGGTCCCTATAAGAACAGGGAGCACTACGGTACCGAGCGATTGTGTGCTGGATCCGTTGAGACCCACCAGGGGAGTGGTGACTGGACAGAGCTGGTCCCTGGATATCCTGAGCTGATCGAACACTGAGGCGAATAGGATATCGGAGGAGCTACCCGTGTCCACCAATACCCTTTTAACCATGTAATTCGCGATGGAGAGCATTACCAATAGCAGATTATCATGCGGACAGTGCAGGCCTACCATGTCATCGGATGAGAATACTAACACATCGGTCGGAGGGGAATCAGTGGATTAGACATGCCAAACATCCGTTTGGGATGCCCGAGCGTGCCTCTTCCTGACCGACTGTGAATCCCCTCCGCCCGAGGTTCCTCCGGAGATTACATTGATTTGCCCAAAGGGTTGTGGCTGCTTGGGAGCCAGGGCATCTTGACGAGGTCATCTGTCCGACGCCACAAACTCGGTCAGGTGGCCCTGCTCAATCAACTTCTCAATGGCGATCTTGAGTTTGAAGCAGTCTTTTGTGTCGTGGCCATTGTCCTTGTGATACCAGCAATATTTGTCCCAGTTTTTCTTTTCGGGCGGGCTCTTTAGCTTTGTCGGTTCTTGGAGGAGCCTCTTGGCATCGACGGCGACCATAACTTCATGAATTGGTCGAGAGAGTGGCATGAAGGTCATTGGAGCCCGGTCTCGGCCAAACCTCTGTTGGTCTGGGTTCGGCTTCTTCCCCGAGCCCTTTTCAGAACTGTCTCACTTCCGTTTGGCACTTAGGGACTCGTCTCCCATAAGGCTGGCACCCTTAGTCTTCAGGAATTCCTCCATAATAATGTATTTCCCAACTCTCTCGGAGAGTTCCAACCATGGTTTCCGATCGGTCATTGTGGAAATATGTGGCAAGCTTGGTGTGCTGAACTCCCGAGCATAAAGCCATGATCGCAACTGTCTCATTTAGGTTGCGGATTTGCAACCTCTGTTGGTTGAAACGGTCGACGTAATCTTTCAAGGACTCCCCCTTGCGTTGCTTGACAGTCAGCAGGTATCCATCTGTGACCGGTCGAGCATTCCTATGAACTGGGCGATGAAGAGCTTACTCAGAGTTCTGAAGTCATCCACCATACGAGGTTCGAGGGAGTGGAACCACTGTGCGGCTGGACCTCTAAGGGTGCTAGGAAAGGCCAGGCACAGTAGTTCATCAGCGCCGGTTACTAGAGTCATCTGAGCCTTATAAGACCGGATGTGTTCAACCGGGCTCCCGGTACCGTCATAGGAGTTGAGATGCGGTTGCTTGAATTTCTTTAGGATGGGGTATCCGATGATCTGGACGGTGAAAGGCGACTCAGTTTCAGTATTTGTGTGATCCCGGTTTGCCTTCTGGGTTAGTTTCTCAATTTGCCTTTGCAAATCCTCGATCTGTGCCTCAACATCTGTCTGTTCGGCCTTCCGCTTCTTGCCCGAGCGGTAAGCCGGCGGATCGGATGATGAGGCCTCTTCATCAAAGTGCGTCATCCTCGGGGATTTGGCTCAGCTCTGGCTCCGGGTTATCGTGTGCCTAAGGTCCCTATGGCTCCTGACCGGGGGGTCCTTGGCCGAGCCCTGGAGCGTTTGCTCTGGCCCTTCCCCTCTGGCCGCGCGTCTGATGTTGATGATATCTCGAGCATCTCCGGCTCGGCGCGAGTTGGCTTGGGCGCGTTGCCTAATTTGCTGGGGCACCTTGCTACGTTCATCCTCCTCGAGCCATTCTGCAACTGATGGTGACAGAGGATCAGTGTAGGCAAGCCTCCTAGGCCTGGTCGGCTCCGAGCCACGTGCGGTCTTCTCGGGGTGATCTTAAACATGCGGGGGCTTTTCCTGTAGAGCCAGTAGTGCTTCGATCTAATGTTGAGTCCACTGTTGGCCCTCCAGGAGCTGTACAAGAGCTGCGATAACATGCTCGGGAGTCATAGAGGCAGTCGGCTGCCCAGACTATGACTCCGCTTGACCCGTCTGAGCGACGATCTTCTTTCCCTTCTTCGGCGGCATGTTGATCAGTCAAAAATTTGTTTTCGGGAGAAAAACTGTCGATTTCCCACAGACGGCGCCAAACTGATGATGCCGAAAATTGGTAAGAGAGATTCAGAGAGAGATATTGTGACACAATCAATTGTATGTGGTTCGGCCTCATTAATGAGGTGACGTACGTCCACGGGTGCGTCGGAGCGCTTCACTAGTAGATCACCGACAGGCCTGGTGAACCAACAGTCTGGGTGGCACTACTAGTAAAACCGACTGGGTGTATGCGTATGTATTAGTATAAACTACTATTCTCTAGGTTAAGAATGCGATCTCTTGTCATGAGGGCAGGCGGTCTCTTTTATAGATGTAAGAGTCCACCTGTACATGGTAAGTATACAGATTTGGAAGGCTAATCTGATTACAATCATCTTGCACGATTTTAGGGAGAGTTCCCTAAGTCGATTAGGAAACTGTTTACACTTCCTAATCGGTTACTGGTCGGATAAGGAAACTGCTGAGTGGCTTGGTTGCCAAGCGACACCTTGTGGAGAATGGATGTGCTTCACACCCAGGCTGTGTGAACATCCTGAGCGGTTACAACCGATGACCTTGAGATTGAAGGTCGCAAGCGCCTATTCTGGATAGTCCGGGTCCATCATTGCTGACTTGGCGGTTTGGGTTTAGCAAAACATTTCTGGACATATCAACCGGCATGACCGAGAAATGAACGGATTTGACGAATGGACTGTAATAACCCGCATTTTCTTGCATTGTCATATTTAAAATTAAATATACATTGTCTGCCTTTATTTTAAATTTCAATTCTTATGTGTAAAATTTATTTCTTAACTGATCTCATAATTGAAATTACTTTTGGGGTCAAAATGCGATTTTTATAAAATTTGGCAATACCTGTGTTGAATTTCAAATCTGTATTTCCAAAACGGTGAAAATAAATTCTTTTAACTCAAACTGAATTTTTATAAAACCGAAAAATTGTTTCTTTCAATAAAATGAATTTTCTGTATTTTTGTGATGAACACCGTGTCACGAAAATACCAGTTTAAGTTTAAAACTGTCCGCGTGGTGCTAAACCTCCACAGATTTTGGAAGTGACTGATTGGACAATTGCTTTATATACAATTAGTGTTGCTAATGATTTTCCTTAGGCCTTGTTTGGCAATGCTTGTAGTATGTGTGTTTTCCTAATGCCATAAGCTTAAATTCCCAAACACACCTTGACCCCTATCGATCTACACTACCCTTTCAATATTAGTGGAGCTATATGTGCATCAGTATATGTTTACATCATTTTGCATATTCCTTATAAACTACCAATTAATTAGAAGTTAGTGGTTAATGATTAGATTGTTAGGCCATTGTCTCTAAGTGGAGGCTTGGTTATTTATACACTAATCTGTGGAGCTATATGTGCATCAGTATATGTTTACATCATTTTTCATATTCCTTATAAACTACCAATTAATTAAAAGTTAGTGGTTAATGATTAGATTGTTAGGCCATTGTCTCCAAGTGGAGGCTTGGTTATTTATACACTAATCTGTGGAGCTATATGTGCATCAGTATATGTTTACATCATTTTTCATATTCCTTATAAACTACCAATTGATTAGAAAGTTAGTGGTTAATGAGTGGATTGTTAGGCCATTGTCTCCAAGTGGAAGCTTAATTATTTAAACACTCACCTACTCTCTCAAACACACACATTCTGCACTTCTAGCACAGAGAGCTTGAGAGAGTGCAGAGAGTTCATAATTTCAGAATTTGAAGAGCTCAATCCTCCATAGCCAAAGCTTGAAATTGGAAATTCGTAATTCTTGTTCTTGTATTTCTTTCTCAACAACTTCTTCAATCTATATCACAGTGAGTATTCTAAACTCACTTGGAATGTAATCTCATATTTATTTACTGTTAGTTTAGTCTAATTTGAAGAACACCATTGTTAATTTTCGTATGAAAGCTTGAAGCTCAAAAATGGTAATTTTTCAAACTTAACCAAAATCAATTCTGTGAATTGGGAATGAAAGATCTTAGTCCCAATAAGTTGTGGTTCGAATACTACGGCTTAATTCATCCGTATCGCGACGTACCGTTGATTTAAAGTTTTGTCACCTCTCGGTTTTACGTGAAATCCGAGAGCTACGATTGACATTTTTCAGCACTGACGACTTTTAGTAAAACGGCCATAACTTCCTCTCGGAAACTCGAAAACGCGCACGGTTTGAAGCGTTGGAAACTAGACTCAAAGACCTTTCTGTTGATATGTAATTCATGTATGCAAATTATAACTCATTTTTGAGGGCATTACTTCAAAGTAGACCCACTTGTGTTCTAATAGCGATAAAAGCATGTTAAAGCATTCTTTGATGAATTCACCGGTTGTTTAATATAAGATTTGATTTCTTCTCGTACATCCATGGTTATCATTCCCAGTACTTTATATTTTTGTATTAAGTCACATATCATTCATGTGGAGTCAGTTGTACATGCATGGTGAGTGTTGGTCAGTATGGAAAAGAGTAATGGACAGTGTGGTATAGTGAGTACGGTTGAGATTGTGTTGTGGACACTCCATGGTAAGTGAGTACCAAAGTGTGTTGTGATTGAGATTGCGGCGAGGGTGTCTTTGAAATGCGACGGTGGAAAAATTGGACACTCCCTGACGACCATGGTAGCGTCAAAGTGTGTGAAGCCGAACTTGGACATTCCCTGGCACCCATGGTAGTGCTAAAGTGTGGCCTACGGACACTCCCTGATACCCGAGTCTGGATACTGCATGAGGGTTCCTTCGGTATTTGCATGGCGGATTAGGTATTAAAGTGTGAGGCATTGGACACTCCCTGGTACCCCGGACCAAAGTGTGAGGCAAACTGGACATTCCCTGGCACCCCTGTGCTAAAGTGTGGCTATCGGAGCATTTCAAAGATACTGGTGTGTGATAATGGATTGTTGGGTTTTGGTCGAGAGAAAAGAGTCGGTAAGATGAGTTTGGTGCATTGTTTTCATACACGGTCACATATATGTGAATTATAGCTTTTAAATGATATTGTTGTTGTTTTCTAAAATAAACTCTTTACTCTAATGTAAACTCATTGAATTAAATGGGAATTTGAAAATGGTAAATGAGTATGTTTTACATTCAAAGTTATGTTTTTAATACTCACCAGCTTCTTGAAGCTGACGGCGTTGATGCGTCCTGGACATTCGTGTTCAGGCTTTTCAGGTTACAATCAAGAAGAACCTTATGAATACGCTAATTGAGAACAACTGCTGGAAAGAGAATTTACTTTTATATGCTTTAAGTTTATGTGCTTTAAGTTATGAATTAGTTTTGTAATAAGGATGACTGTAATAGATGACAAGTTATTATTTGTTTCAAGGCGGCCTGTGCCTTTAGATGACCCGTGCTGTAATATTTATTAAGTTAGAAAAATTTTATAAGCCTTGATTGCTCTACTCTGATTAATGGTTTTTTGTTGTTCGACGTTTGGGACGGAATCGATCCTTCAAACTGTCGCGACCTACGGGTCCATAAAGGAAATTAAACGCTTTCCATATTTATGCTACGTTGGGGCGTGACATGGACGACGGCGGTTGAAGTTTGTCAATTAATTCAATTTTTGCTTTATCTACCTCAATACCACGCTTGGATACAATGTGACGCAAGACTATCCCCTCTTGAACCAAAAATGGCTCTTCTCCCAACTCAAAACCAAATTTGCTTCCTCACAACGGGCGAGGACTTTCGTAAGGCTATGGAGACATTCATCAAACGTAGGCCCAAAAACCAAGAAATCATTTATAAATATCTCTAGAATTTTTTCAACCATGTTCGAGAAAATTGCCATCATACACCGTTGAAAGGTGGCCGGTGCATTGCACAAACCAAACGGTATACGACGATAAGCAAAGGTACTAAAGGGACATGTGAACGTTGTCTTTTCTTGGTCATTGGGATAGACAGGCACTTGGTTATAACTAGAGTATCCATCCAAGAAATAATAGTAACTTTGACCGGACAGATGTTCTAGGATTTGATCAATGAATGGAAGAGGTAAATGATCTTTACGAGTCATAGTATTAAGTTTACGATATTCAATGCATAACCGCCATCCAGTAGTTTGACAGGTGGGTGTGAGCACTCCTTTTTCGTTTGGCACTACTGTAATACCCGATTTCTTTGGGACAACCTGCGTGGGGCTGACCCAATTACTATCGGATATTGGATAAATAATTCCTGTGTCTAAGAGTTTAATGACTTCTTTCATGACAACCTCCTTCATGTTAGGGTTAAGATGTCATTGCATCTCTCTAGATGGTTTTGCATTTTCCTCTAAATTTATTCGATGCATGCAAACAGACGAGTCAATCCCTTTTAAATCGGTGATTGTCCACCCAATCACTTTCTTATGATTACCTAGGACTTGTATCAGTTGTAATTCTTGAATCGTAGTTAAATTTGATGCAATTATAACTGGAAGTGTAGTATTAGGTCCCAGAAATGCGTATTTCAGAGAGTCTGGAAACAGTTTAAGTTCAAGTGTCGGGGGACACTCGATGGACGGTAATGCCGGTTCATGTGCGAGAGGTGGTTGGGCCTCTATTTTGGGCATCCATAGAAGTACACTTATGTTTATCGATTCCAATAAGTTATTCAATTCTTCGATATTAGTGTCAATGTTGAAATCATTAAAATTGAAATGAGATAGACATGCTTCCAAGGCTTCTTTTGTCACGCCCCGACGTAGCATAAATATGGAAAGCGTTTAATTTCCTTTATGGACCCGTAGGTCGCGACAGTTTGAAGGATCGATTCCGTCCCAAAAACTTCTAACAACATAAAACTATTAATCAGAGTAGGGCAAACAGGGCTCATAAAAATTTTCTAACTTATTACAACTTATGGTACGGGGTTAACTAAGGCACAGACCGCCTTAAAATAAAACAATAACTTAAAGTCTATTACAGTCATCCTTATTACAAAACCCAATCATATCTTAAAGCACATAAACATAAAGCATATAAAAGTAAATTCTCTTCTCAGCAGTTGATCTCAATTAGCATAGTCATATGGTTCATCCTGATTATAACCTGCAAAGCCTGAACACGAATGTCCAGGACGCATCAACGCCGTCAGCTTCAAGAAGCTGGTGAGTATTAAAAACATAACTCTGAATGTAAAACATACTCATTTACCTTTTTCCCATTTCCATTTAAATACCACAAGTTTATATTTATGATAAAAAAACTCGTTTTAGAAAACAACCACAACATTATTTAAAAGATAATTTCACACATATGTGACCGTGTATGAGAACAATGCACCATCTCATCTATCCGACTCTTTTCTCTCGACAACACCCAACAACCCTCTATCCTACTCCTGGTATCTTTGAAATACTAAGATAGCCACACTTTAGCAACGGGGCGCCAGGGAGTGTCCAGTTTGCCTCACACTTTGGTCCGGGGTACCAGGGAGTGTCCAATGCCTCACACTTTGAATACCCTAACCGCCATGCAAATACCGGGGCAACCCCCACACAGGTATCCAGACTCGAGTCATTCAGGGAGTGTCTATAGGCCACACTTTAGCACTTCCATGGGTGCCAGTGAGTGTCCAAGTTCGGCTTCACACACTTTAACGCTTCCATGGGCGTCAGGGAGTGTCCATTTTTGCCACCTTCGCATTTCAAAGACACCCTCATCCTCTTTTTCAACTCCAACCACAATCACATCCACAACCACAACCATAACCACAGCCACAATTACAACCACAACCACAACCACAACCACAACTCAAACTCATACTCTTTCCACACAATCATTACTCTTTTCCACACTATCATTACTCTTTTACACACTACCAACACTCACCATGCATGTACAACTGACTCCACATGAATGTCATCAAACTTTAAACATAAAGGAATTCACAGAATTAAAGAAATAATACGCGTACGGGGATTGAAAATTCGTAATTCATTGCCTTAATCATTTTAAACATAACTAATAGCATTCTAAAAACTGCTACTGTTAAAATTAACTACCTAAATCAGTAAATAAGGAATGAGTTACATTTGGAGTGAGTTAGTAATACTCACCGTGATATAGATTTGAAGAAATTGTTGAGAAAGAAATATAATTACGAAATTCCCAAAATCCAAGCTTTGGCTATGGAGGATTGAGCTCTTCTCTCTCTCTTCGAAATTGAAGAACTTCTCTGCACTCTCTAAACTCTCTGTGTATACTGAATTATGCTGTGATGAATGTGCAGAAAGTGTAGTGTGGTTGGGTGTATAAATAACCAAATTCCTACCAAGAAAACATTGGCCTAACTTCCCACTCAATCTCCATTAACCCCCATATAATACCATGAATGTGCAGCAATGAGGTGTATGCACTGCCCTTTATTCTCCACTACTGAAAGTAAGAGGTAGGTGGAGATGAGGTGGGTCAATGTGTGTTTGGGTAATCTAGCTTATGGCATAAGGACAATACACATACAACAACATTTGCCAAACAAGACCTAAGGAAAAGCATCAGCATAATAATTTGGGTATAAATATATTTGTTCAATCATTTACTTCCAAAATTCTGTGGAAGTTTAACACTGCGCGGACAGTTTTAAACTTACACTGGTATTTTCGTGATACGGTGTTTATCACAAAAATACAGAGAATTCATTTTAACGTTAGAAATAGTTTTCTGATTTTATAAAAATACAGTTTTGAGTTTAAAAGAAATAATTCCACCGTCTTGAAATACAGTTTTGAAATTTAACACAGGTATTGCAAGTTTTTATGAAAATTGCATTTTGACCCCAAAAGAAATTTCAATTATGAAATTAGTCAAGAATTAAACTTTTCACATAAGAATTAACATATAAACAGACAATATATATTAAATTTTAAATATGATAATGCAAATGATAATGAAAATTTTAAATATAATAATGCATGAAAATGCAGGTTATTACACCCTTCCCCCCTTAAACAGGATTTCGTCCCCGAAATCAAGACTAACTAGTCATGAAACAACTCCGGGTACTTCTTCCTCATATCAGCTTCAACTTCCCACGAGGCTTCATTCTCGTCATGGTGATTCCACTGAACCTTCACCAACGGGATATCCTTATTCCTCAGCTTCTTGATACTCTGATCCAAAATCTTCACAGGTCTCTCCTTGTAAGAAACGTTATGACTCGTCTCAATGTCGTCATAACTAACCACGTGCGAGGGATCTCGTATGTATTTCCTCAACATACTCACGTGAAACACGTTGTGAACCCCAGACATCTTCGGTGGTAGCGCCAGCTGATAGGCCACTTTCCCGATACGTTCCAAAATCTCAAACGGTCCAATAAAACGCGGAGCTAACTTCCCTCTCTTGAGACCAAAGCGTACTACTCCTCGTGTTGGTGAAACCTTAAGAAGTACGTGATCTCCAACACTAAACTCCAGATCTTTCCGGCGCCGATCAGCATAACTCTTATACCTGCTCTGAGCGGTTCTCATCCTTTCCTTGACCGAGGAAATCTTCTCGTTGGTTTCTCTAACCAAATCCGGTCCCAACAACTCTGTATCACCAACTTCTGCCCAACACAATGGAGAACGACACGGTCGTCCGTACAGTGCCTCGAACGGAGCCATACCGATACTCGCGTGATAACTATTGTTATAGGCAAATTCAACCAAAGGCAAGTGTGTCTCCCAAGATTCTTCAAAATCGATCACACAAGCCCTAAGCATATCCTCCATGATCTGATTAACACGCTCAGTTTGCCCATCTGTCTGAGGGTGAAAAGCAGTACTCATCTTGAGTGAAGTTCCCATAGCTTCTTGCAGACTTTCCCAAAATCCAGAAGTAAAACGTGCGTCACGGTCTGACACAATCGATACAGGTGCACCGTGAAGTCGCACAACTTGTTGTATGTACATCCGGCTCATCTTTTCCACCGGGTATGTCATACTGTAAGCAATAAAATGAGCTGACTTCGTCAATCGATCCACAATTACCCAAATAGCGTCATGATTCTGTTGCGACCGGGGCAATCCTACTACAAAATCCATCGTAATGTGCTCCCACTTCCAACCAGGAATAGGTAGCGGTTGCAACAATCCTGACGGTCTCTGATGTTCGGCCTTGACTTGCTGACACGTCAAACACTTGGATACAAACTCGGCCACATCCTTCTTCATGCCTTCCCACCAGAAATTTCTCTTCAAATCTTTATACATCTTAGTTCCTCCCGGGTGAACTGTATACCTTGATTTATGTGCTTCTTCCAGAATATCTTTTCTCAAATTCCCACAATCTGGTACACATAATCTGTCTCTGCATCGATACCCTCCGTCACTCCCCACCTTCCATTCGGTCGGGTCTTTTTCTGATATTTTTACAAACCATGTCTGAAACTTCTCATCTTCTTTCTGAGCTTCAATAACGCGGTCGATAAGAACAGGCTGTAGGATAAGACATCCAAAAAGTTGTCCTTCTCCTCTTTCAGCACTCTGTACATCGAACTCCACCAACGTCTCCAAAGCTCGCCACTCTCTAACCATTAAGGAGGCGATCGTCTCCCGAGTCTGCCTACTCAAAGCATCAGCGACCACATTAGCTTTACCAGGGTGGTATTCCAACGTGAAGTCGTAATCTTTGATCAACTCCATCCATCTGCGCTGCCTCATGTTCAACTCTTTCTGTGTGAACAAATACTTCAGACTCTTGTGATCGGAGAACAAATCAAACTTCTCACCGTAGAGATAATGTCTCCAAATCTTGAGTGCAAAAACCACTGCTGCCAACTCCAAATCATGAATAGGATAGTTCAACTCATTCGGCTTCAGCTGCCTGGATCCATAGGCTATAACTCTGTCATCTTGCATAAGTACACACCCTAGTCCTTGATATGATGCGTCACTAAAGATAGTGAACTTCTCACCAGGCTTGGGTATTGCTAGTACTGGTGCGGTAGTGAGTCTCTCTTTCAACTCTAGAAAGGCTCGCTCATGCTTCTCTGTCCATTCGAATTTCAAATTCTTCTTTGTCAACCCAGTCAATGGTGCAGCTATCTTGGAGAATCCCTCAACAAATCTCCTGTAATAGCCTGCGAGTCCAAGAAAACTCCGAACTTCTGTAGGGTTGCTTGGCCTAACCCAGTTGGATACAGCATCGGTCTTGGATGAATCCACAGAAATTCCTTGAGATGACACCTTGTGTCCCAAAAATTTCACTTCTTGCAACCAGAACTCACACTTACTGAACTTGGCATACAAGTGGTGGTCCTTAAGCGTCTGCATCGTAATCCGAAGATGTTGCTCGTGTTCTTCTCTTGACTTAGAATAGATCAAAATATCATCAATAAAGACGATGACAAACTGATCTAAATAAGGCTTGAATACTCTGTTCATCAGATCCATAAACACTGCCGGGGCGTTCGTTAATCCAAACGGCATCACCAGAAATTCATAATGACCATATCGGGTTCTGAAAGCAGTCTTAGGTATGTCTTCCTTCCGTACCCTCAACTGATGATACCCCGACCTTAGGTCTATCTTGGAAAATATCGTAGCTCCTTGTAGTTGATCAAATAAATCGTCGATCCGAGGCAAAGGATACTTGTTCTTGATTGTCACTCGATTCAATTCTCTGTAGTCGATACACAGCCTGAGCGTCCCGTCCTTCTTCTTCACAAATAACACCGGTGCTCCCCAAGGCGATGTACTTGGACGTACAAAACCTAGGTTCTCGAGCTCTTGTACTTGTCCCTTTAATTCTAGCAGTTCTGTGGGGGCCATTCAGTAGGGAACCTTGGTAATTGGTACGGTACCCGGTATAAGCTCAATACAGAACTCTATACTTCTCTCGGGCGGTAATCCAGAAATGTCTTGAAATACTTCTTCGAAGTCCTTGACTACAGGTATAGATGATGCTGTCACCTCTGTACTGACGACTTCGATGTTGGCTAAACATCTTGTGAGGAACATATCTCCCGAAGGGTTACATTGAAAATCAAAGGGTTGATTCTCATTGTCGGAGAATATAATTCTCTTCCTCGCGCAATCCAACTTCACTTGATTCTGAGACAGCCAATCCATTCCTAGGATTATGTCGAACTCCTTCATCGATAGGACGATCAACCTTGCAGGGATTTCTCGGTCTCCAATCCGTAGAGGACAATCCTTGCATACATGTCCTAAACTGACCGCAGCTCCTATTGGTGATGTAGCCTTCAAAGCTTTCTCTAAGCGATGAGGTAAGATACCCAATCTCCGAATTGTATTAATGGATATGAATGAAAGAGCAGCACCCGTATCAAATAATACTCTAACATGGGAGTTAAATAGAGTCAATGTACCTTCCACTGCTTGCTGATCAGGTTGAACTTCTCCAAGATCTCCATCTTCATATGCAGCTCCATCATCACCCGCGGCATCAGGAATAACAGCATTCAAGCGGGTCTGACCCTGTTGTCCATAAGTCGCTTGCTTAGGAGCAGTGCAGAACCTGCTGATGTGACCTGGTTCACCACAGTTGAAGCAGACTATTCCTGGCTGAGCAGCACGCCTTGGTGCCCTGCAGTCCCGAGCCACATGTCCAGGATTGCCACAGTTGAAGCACTTTACTCCACTACTTCCTTCTCCTACTCGGGGTTGAGTCGGATGGGTAATAGCTTGTGCCTTCTTGCTCCCATCAAAGTTCCTCTTCTGCCCTTGGGTACGATTCATTGGTGGTCTATTCCCAAAATTACCCCTCTGAGGCGGTCGGAATTCGAATTGTTTACGGTATACTCTTGCATCTTCTTCCAGGTCGGTAGCCAGGCCGACTAGTCCTTCAAACGATTTGTCTAGGTGGCCGAGAGTCAGGCGACGAATCTGCGGTGCCAACCCTTGGTTATACTTCCGGATCTTCTTCTCCTCAGTATCAACCATGTGCGGGGCAAACCGTGACAGCCTCTCGAACTGTGTGGTATACTCTTGCACCGTCTTGGTTCCTTGCGTCAGATCCATAAACTCCTTCTCTCTTCTGTGCCTCTCCGTAGCCGGAAAGTACTTCTCCAGGAATCTCCCTTTGAACGCCGTCCATGTCATCCCCATAGCAGCGGTGTTTCCGATAGTGGCTATGACCGAGTCCCACCAATCTGCAGCGGCGTCGGTTAGTTGAAAAGTAGCCAATCTCCTTTTGTCCATCTCGTTGCATTGGACAGCTTCAAACATGCGGTCCATCTGTCTTAACCATTGTTCTGCCTTCCAGGGATCCGTGGTACCCGCAAATTGCTCGGGTCTGAGCGCAAGGAATCTCTCCAGCAGCTTATCTCCCGTCTGGCGGTCTCGTTGGTTTTCATTCGCATTACTAACCCTCTCGAGACGTCTGATAAAAGCTTCAAATATTCCCGTGGGGTCGGCAGCCTCGGGCGCTCCTTCAATCAGATTTCTGTTCCTCCTTGGTCTTCCAGCCATTCTATGCATGATAGGGGTAGTAGAATGAGAAACATGCATGCAACAGTACTATGACGAAAATTTTCAAAGGAGTATTTATCACTATATCACATACTCGTATTATCACATAAGCATACAATAAAATATATATTAAGTACATATAATACTCGTATTCGAACTAGGGCTGTCTAATAGCAAAGAGGTCGTATTCTTATCCTCTAGACTCTGGGTTGTGGGCCATACTGACTATTCTGAGATTTGACTCAGGAAGTTGGTCAGTGCCTAAGCTATTAATGAGGGCTATGGTATGCTTTAACTCCTTAGAAACTCGGCTACTATATGTCTGTAGGGGCATCATAAGTTATGGTTATCTCGACTAATCCTAAATGGATATGTCTGAAGGTATATGGAAATTGCTATCATTCTTGTCGATGTGACAAGACAAACGGGTAATCATTTCTATGATAAAACCAACTTAGAATTTTAGTTTCTGAACTAAGGGTAATCCGTACTAAACTAACACTAGAACTTGGTTGTATAGCTTAGTAAAACTTAAGGGTAACCTATGTCACTAATCTATGGCGTGAATAACTGAGCCTGGTCAATCTAGAAAACCTATGGCTCTGATACCACTAAATCCTGTCACGCCCCGACGTAGCATAAATATGGAAAGCGTTTAATTTCCTTTATGGACCCGTAGGTCGCGACAGTTTGAAGGATCGATTCCGTCCCAAAAACTTCTAACAACATAAAACTATTAATCAGAGTAGGGCAAACAGGGCTCATAAAAATTTTCTAACTTATTACAACTTATGGTACGGGGTTAACTAAGGCACAGACCGCCTTAAAATAAAACAATAACTTAAAGTCTATTACAGTCATCCTTATTACAAAACCCAATCATATCTTAAAGCACATAAACATAAAGCATATAAAAGTAAATTCTCTTCTCAGCAGTTGATCTCAATTAGCATAGTCATATGGTTCATCCTGATTATAACCTGCAAAGCCTGAACACGAATGTCCAGGACGCATCAACGCCGTCAGCTTCAAGAAGCTGGTGAGTATTAAAAACATAACTCTGAATGTAAAACATACTCATTTACCTTTTTCCCATTTCCATTTAAATACCACAAGTTTATATTTATGATAAAAAAACTCGTTTTAGAAAACAACCACAACATTATTTAAAAGATAATTTCACACATATGTGACCGTGTATGAGAACAATGCACCATCTCATCTATCCGACTCTTTTCTCTCGACAACACCCAACAACCCTCTATCCTACTCCTGGTATCTTTGAAATACTAAGATAGCCACACTTTAGCAACGGGGCGCCAGGGAGTGTCCAGTTTGCCTCACACTTTGGTCCGGGGTACCAGGGAGTGTCCAATGCCTCACACTTTGAATACCCTAACCGCCATGCAAATACCGGGGCAACCCCCACACAGGTATCCAGACTCGAGTCATTCAGGGAGTGTCTATAGGCCACACTTTAGCACTTCCATGGGTGCCAGTGAGTGTCCAAGTTCGGCTTCACACACTTTAACGCTTCCATGGGCGTCAGGGAGTGTCCATTTTTGCCACCTTCGCATTTCAAAGACACCCTCATCCTCTTTTTCAACTCCAACCACAATCACATCCACAACCACAACCATAACCACAGCCACAATTACAACCACAACCACAACCACAACCACAACTCAAACTCATACTCTTTCCACACAATCATTACTCTTTTCCACACTATCATTACTCTTTTACACACTACCAACACTCACCATGCATGTACAACTGACTCCACATGAATGTCATCAAACTTTAAACATAAAGGAATTCACAGAATTAAAGAAATAATACGCGTACGGGGATTGAAAATTCGTAATTCATTGCCTTAATCATTTTAAACATAACTAATAGCATTCTAAAAACTGCTACTGTTAAAATTAACTACCTAAATCAGTAAATAAGGAATGAGTTACATTTGGAGTGAGTTAGTAATACTCACCGTGATATAGATTTGAAGAAATTGTTGAGAAAGAAATATAATTACGAAATTCCCAAAATCCAAGCTTTGGCTATGGAGGATTGAGCTCTTCTCTCTCTCTTCGAAATTGAAGAACTTCTCTGCACTCTCTAAACTCTCTGTGTATACTGAATTATGCTGTGATGAATGTGCAGAAAGTGTAGTGTGGTTGGGTGTATAAATAACCAAATTCCTACCAAGAAAACATTGGCCTAACTTCCCACTCAATCTCCATTAACCCCCATATAATACCATGAATGTGCAGCAATGAGGTGTATGCACTGCCCTTTATTCTCCACTACTGAAAGTAAGAGGTAGGTGGAGATGAGGTGGGTCAATGTGTGTTTGGGTAATCTAGCTTATGGCATAAGGACAATACACATACAACAACATTTGCCAAACAAGACCTAAGGAAAAGCATCAGCATAATAATTTGGGTATAAATATATTTGTTCAATCATTTACTTCCAAAATTCTGTGGAAGTTTAACACTGCGCGGACAGTTTTAAACTTACACTGGTATTTTCGTGATACGGTGTTTATCACAAAAATACAGAGAATTCATTTTAACGTTAGAAATAGTTTTCTGATTTTATAAAAATACAGTTTTGAGTTTAAAAGAAATAATTCCACCGTCTTGAAATACAGTTTTGAAATTTAACACAGGTATTGCAAGTTTTTATGAAAATTGCATTTTGACCCCAAAAGAAATTTCAATTATGAAATTAGTCAAGAATTAAACTTTTCACATAAGAATTAACATATAAACAGACAATATATATTAAATTTTAAATATGATAATGCAAATGATAATGAAAATTTTAAATATAATAATGCATGAAAATGCAGGTTATTACATCTTTAGTCAGCATAAAAGGCACTGCCTCTTCGACTAATTCATCAATTAAATCTATAGCATAACAATTTGCCTCCTCATCATCTCTAAAAGGTTGATTAGATGCGTTAAATACATTCAAACGAATAGTCATATTTCCAAAAGTTATATCCATAACCCCAATCCTACAGTTAATAACAAATTAGCTATGGCTAGGAAAGGACTTCCTAGGATAACTGGGACGTGTTTACTAGCATCCAGGACCGATTCTGTGTCTAGCATAATGAAATCGACCGGGTAGTAGCATCTATCTACCTTTACTAACATGTCTTCTACCACCCCACGTGGAACTTTAATGGACCTATCTGCTAATTGTAAAGTAGCTGCAGTTGGTTTTAGTTCTCCCAAGCCCAAATGTTCATATACTGAATAAGGTAGTAGATCCACAATCGCTCCAAGATTTAGAAGAGCCCGGTGGATATATTTGTCACCGATGTGACATGCGATAGTTGGAGTACCTGGGTCCTTGTATTTGAGTGTGTTGTGTTAAAACATAGAGCTAACCTTCTTCGTTAAAAAGACTTTTTTAGACAAATGATTTCTAGATTTCCTCTTTTGGGTACATAAGTCTTTTAGAAATTTAGCATATGGAGGTATTTTTATAATAGCATCGAGCAAAGGAATATTAATTTTTACTTTTTTAAACGTGTCTAGAATATCCTCCAGTCGTGTTCCCTTCTTCGAGAAGAGAGATGGCACATCCACGCTTGGGGAAAATGGCATCCTAGGCACGTAAGTCGATGGGTTAGCTGCTTTAGATATAGTAGGTACCAAAGGAGCAGAGTCCTTCGTGACTTTATTCTTATTCGCATCATGGTCTTTACTGATTTCTTTACCCTTATCTGTTTTAGGTTCAGAAAGAGGTATGACCTCCTCAGGACGTTCAGTTGCTCTTGTCAACACCGCATTTACTTGGTCACTCACCGTACCTACCTCATATTGCCCTTTAGGGTTTTGAACCGGTTGACTCTGTAACTTCCCTTTATTGCGACGATTTAATGTATTAGCTAGTTATCCCATTTGGGATTCTAACTTAGCTATCATTTGCGTATGGGAGTTAACGAGTTGAGACTGTGATTGCGATTGGGCCTCTAAGTTCTTTAAAGATGCCAACACACTCTCTTCAAAAGTTTTATCCCTGGAAGGATTAGCACGGAAGGGAGGTTGTTGGTATTGATTAGATTGAGGCCTGTATGCATTTGGAAAGTTCGTCGTCTCAGGTTTTGAATACGATCCTTCACTATTAGATTTCCGTGAGAGGTTCAGGTGGGGTCCCCATGTCGAGTCCGATTTATAACCCGCGGGGTTATAATTGGGTCTTTAGAACTGTTGAACAGCATTAATATGTTGTTTCACAAATTTCAGAAACTGTGACGCAGACGGACATGCCAGTGTAGAATGAGATGGATCAGAGCATAACTAACATATTTCGACAGGAGGAGGTGGGCCCTGAATGTGGCCCATCATCATGAGTTGGTCCATTTTCCTATTTAATTCTTGTATTTCAAATGAATGGCTGGACTCAACTTTAGCCTCTCTTTTTGGTTAGGGTGGGAGGTGTCCCTCGGGGCGTCCAGACACAACTTGGTGCATAGAGTTTTCACTCAAGGTTTCAAAGATCTTCCAAGCTTCGTCGGCAGTTTTGTGGAGGAATGTCCCGCACAAATAGCATCGACTGTGTTTCGCACAATGGACACAAGCCCTTCGTAGAAAACCTGTACTAATTGCCATTTAGGTATCTGATGATGAGGGCAAGAGCGTAGAAGTTCTTTAAATTGTTCCCACGTATCATAAAGAGTTTCACCATCTTGCATCATAAAATTCTTTATAGATTTTCTAATTTGATTTGTTCGAGTGAAGAGGAAAAACTTTTGTAGGAATGCAGTATGCAACCCCTCCCATGTTCTTATAGAGTTTGGCTCCAAAGATTGGAGCCAATACTTCTCTTTTTCCTTAAGGGAAAACGGGAAAAGACGCAATTTTAACTCATCATCTGTTAAGTTTTGAATTTTTAGAGTAGCACAGATACCCTGAAATTCCCCCAAATGGTGGTAGGGATCTTCCTTAGCGCGACCGTGGAAAGATGGGCGAAGTACAATGGTCGATGACTTGATCTCAAAGTGAGACGCAGTCACCTCTGGGAATTCTATGCAAGATGGTGGCGTGTATGCTGTCGGAGTAAAATAATCTTTTAAAGGTGGAGGCGGAGGTATGTTAGGATTACCTCCATTATTTTGATTATTTCTGTTATTCACGTTATTTCCAAAATCAGCCATTGGAATAGGTTCGATTTGAATATTTTTAATTTTTCTTAGACGGTTAAGAGTACTTCAAATTTCTGACTCAAACAAAGACAACGGTTCAGGTGTGGATTCGTCGTCTAGCATCAACTGAGCTTTAGAAGCTTGGGTTGAAGACCTAAGGACTCTAAGGGTACGTTCAAGTTCAAGATTAAGCAGATTTAATTTAGGTTTACTTGAACGGGTACCAAACATAAACTAAAGATCTGACACTACTATAAAGACTGACTCAAACAAATAAGAAAATAAACTACGCAAATAATCAAGCACTCAAGCACACAGTACTACTATGATACATGTAATTATCCTTTATGCAGTGATTTGCGTCAAAGCCCAGCACCCCAATTTTTTTAGCTAATGCAGTGCTCACTTCACTCCCAACCTAATGCAAGTAATGCGTCTCAGCGCCCTGACCTACAGTGATTTGATGCGAAATTTAAACAGTGGATTTACTTGGTATTTTTAAATTGATTGCAATTTAATTATTTCAGGTCCACGTAAGCTCTGTTGACGTGCACTACTGCTCCACTCCAATTTGCTTGAATTTGATGACTTGTAATAGTGATTTGATGCGAAATTTAAATGGCGGATTTACTTGGTATTTTAAAATTAATTGCAATTTAATTATTTCAGGTCCGCGTAATTCTGTTGACGTGCACTGCTGCTCCACTCCAATTTGCCAGAATTTGATGACTTGTAAGCTGCAAAACACGGATAATTTTAGTGACTTGAAAATTAACTAAAAATAAATGAAGTAAAATCTAAGCTAATCTAATATTTACTAACTATCTAAATGAAGATTCTAAAAATTGATGGAAAAAATATTGCAATCCCCGGCAACGGCGCCAAAAATTGATCTCGTCAAAATCAAGATATAAAGTATGCTTTACTTTCTAAAGTTTGTAGGGTGGAAGTAAAGGTCGAACCCATAGAGATTGATTACTTTTATCCTTTAATTAATAAAACCTAAATCTATTTAGTTATTGAAAATAGAAGTTTGATTGGTTGTTGATTTAATTCCAACTATTAACTTAAACTATGAAATTAAACTATGGAATTCTGGAAGTAATATTCTAAAATTAAACTAAGTAAACAAATGCAAAATCTAAGGTTGTTTTAATATAAGTGGATGAGATCTAGGATTGCAAATCCACGGCTAACTATGCATTGGTGGTCTATACTTTCTACTTTAAGTTTTAGGATTGGATAGTTATGATCTATCGTAGCTACAAGCCCAATAGTATCAACAAGAGGATATCACTAGTTTAACCTAATCATAACTCATCTTCGGTTGGCATGAATTGTCTACCTATAACTAGGGTGTAGCACAACCCATGTTTCCTAAGCATGAATTATAAAAGATATAAATGTCGCAATCACATAAGCACCATTGTATGTAAATATTCCTATCAATCACAGAAATCAAGGAATATTGGGTTCAATAAGCATAAGGAAGAATCTAAGACAAGAATAAATCCAAAATACTATTGATTATTATCATTAAAAATCTGATTATATATAAATAATCCTCAAACACACAGCTACTATCTAAATACATCAAATCCTAAAGTAAGAAAGCAAAGAATCCCCCTTTACATAGCTAGGGTTTTAATTCTAGAATAGGTGTTTAGTTGCACATAGTTGATGAAAACATTGAGATTGAGATGATGGTTGCCATTAGAGACCTTCAAGCTAGATCTTCCCTTCCTCTTGCCTTCAAAGTTGATAAATATAAGGATGTGTAACCTTCCCATAGCTTTTGATTCATCTATATGTAGTTATAGAGAGGTTAGGAAGGCTTTTGTAAACCTATTCCGACTGAAACTGCTGTACTTCGCTTTCTGGACGTAATTAGGCAATTTCGTCCGCGTAGGAGTCTTTAGCACTTAAAAATACGCATTTTCACTTTTTTGTACAGATCGCGTGAGCAGGCCACGCGAGCGCGATTTTGGCAGGTCGCGCGAGCAGGCCACGAGAGCAATATGCTGGATTATCGCGCGAGCGGGCCGCTCGCGCGATATAGCTTTTTTTGCTTCTTTCTTCTTGCTTTTTCACCCCATTTAGCCTGGAATCCTTGCTTTCTTCTAAATCCTGACAGAAAATGAAAAATAAAGTAAAATTATACAAAAATAGGATAAAAACTGCTAACATATGTAAATTAAGGCGTGTAATTAGGATTTGTACTCTCCTGATCAGCTTTCCATTTTCTTCTCAGTTATGGTGGCTAATTGCTCAGCCTCTGCCCATTTGATGAAGTAGTCAACTGCTATCACGGTGAACTTGATCTGACCCTTTGCCATATGGAATGGTCCGACAATGTCGATGCCCCACTGGGTGAACGGCCAGGGGTTGAGGATCGGTGTCTGCACTTCTGCCGAGCGGTTGATTATACTTGCATACCTTTGACATTTATCGTATTCCTTACATATTTCTATGAATCCCGGGCTATTATAGGCTAGTAGTACCCTTGCAACAGGGCTCTTCTAGATAGGGCCCTACCCTCAACGTGGCTCCCGCACACTCCTTCGTGGATTTCTTGCAAAATGCTCTCAACATGTATTGGGTGAATGCACCGGAGGTATGAAACAATAAATCCTCTATTATAGAGTATACCATTGGCAAGGTGGTACCTAACCACTCGATATCTGACCCTTCGTGCTTCTACTTTCTCGGTCGGGAGATTTTCACTCGTGAGGAACATCACTATGGGATCCATCCAACTAGGACCTACATCGACCCGATCTACCTCCATACCCTCTAGGGTAGTTACACTGGGCTTGGGTAGGTACTCTACTTTGATTCCTTGGAGGTTCAACTCTGAGAATGACACTAGGCGCACCAATTGGTCGGCATGTGTGTTCTCCTCCCTCCGGATCTGAGTGATAGACAACCCTTTCAACTCATTGGTGATTTTTCTGACCAAGGCTAGGTAGGCCACCATGCTGTTCTCTCTAGCCTCATATTGTTGTAAGACTTGATTCATCTGATGGGTGCCCATCAAGGTAGCCAGTTGTAACCCGACTAAGAGGGCCTCATATTCTGCCTCGTTGTTAGATGCTTGGAACCCGAACCTGAGGGCGTACTCGAGTTGAATCCCTTTGGGCGTGATTAGGGTGATTCATGCCCCTCTATCTTTCTTGTTAGAGGATCCATATACATAAAGCACCCAGGTCAGGATCCTGGGTTGTAGCTCGGCAGTAACTCAGGTGAGTTGGATTCCTCAACTAGATCTTCTGGATGAGTAAATTCAACAAGGAAATTCGCTACTGCCTATCCTTTGATTATTGTCCGAGGTCTATAAACTACCTCGAACTCTTCTAATTCCAATGCCTTTTTTATGAGTCTCCCGGATGTTTCAGGTCAGCACAGAATCCTGCACAAAGGCTGATCCGTGAGGACAGCTATGACATGAGCTTGGAAGTATGGACGAAGTCGCGGGCTGACATGATGAGGGTGAAGGTGAGCTTCTCTATACGGGAGTACCAACTTTCTGTGCCTTGAAGTGCCCAGCTAGTGTAGTATAATGGGTACTATATCCCATGCTCTTCTCTGATCAGAGTCGAACCGCCGAGGGTGACACTGCCAAGTAGAAGAACAATTCTTCCTTTAGAATATGCGTTGAGAGTAGAGAAGGCTATGTCAGGTACTTCTTGAGTTCTTGGAATTCCTTCTCACACTCTTTCGACCACTCAAACGCTTTGCAGAGAATTTTGAAAAATGGCAGGCGGCCAGTTGCTCGGGACATGAATTTGTTCAATGCTGCCACCCATCTTACAAAACTCTGAGCTTCCTTTGTGGACCTGGGCAACCGCATGTTGATGATGGCCTGAATGTTCTCCGGATTGGCCTCGATTCCCGTTTGCTGACTAAATGCCCCAAGAATTTCCTGGATGAAACCCCAAACGTGCACTTCGCTGGATTTAACTTCATCTAGTATCTGCGTAGGATGCTTAAGGCCCTGGCTAAATGCTCGAGATAGTCGAATTTATCCCGACTTTTGACCAGGAGGTCACCCACGTATACTTCTACGATTTTTCCGATTAAGTCCCTGAACATGTGATTCACTAAGCGCTGGTAGGTTGCTCCAGCGTTCTTGAGGCTGAAGGGCATTACTTTGTAGCAGTAGGTTCCCTGGTCGGTAAGGAAGGAAGTTTTCTCCTCATCGCCGGGGTACATACGGATCTAGTTATACCCTAAGTACGCATCCATAAAGAAAAGGAGTGAGTGACCTGCTGTTGCATCTACTAAGAGGTCTATCCTGGGCAATGGGTAGCAATCTTTGGGACAATCCTTATTCAAGTCAGTAAAATCCACGAAGAACCTCCACTTTCCGTTACTCTTCTTGACCAGGATGTCGTTT
The DNA here is from genome assembly GCA_033977485.1 of Hydrangea macrophylla. Taxonomy (NCBI): domain Eukaryota; kingdom Viridiplantae; phylum Streptophyta; class Magnoliopsida; order Cornales; family Hydrangeaceae; genus Hydrangea; species Hydrangea macrophylla. The sequence goes on from CM066994.1 coordinate 72,559,094, forward strand.
GCCAATCAGTCAGGATATTGTACTTCACGGACTGATTGCGCTCTGAGGAGTTTTTTGACTTCCTCACGGACCTCTTCCTGTCTTTTCAGGGCCATGCCTCTCCTCTTTTGTTTGACTGGGCGGAAGCTCGGGTCAACATTGAGTCAGCGAGACATGACTCGGGGATCAATTCTAGGCATGTCCTCGTGGCTCCATGCAAAGACGTCTTGATTCTGCCTCAAGAATTGAATTAACCTTTCTCGGAGCTCGGGTTCTAGAAGTAAACCGATGCTGACAAACCAGTCAGGAATTTGGGGGTCCAGGATCACCTGTATTCCTCGATTGGGTTAAGAGAAAGAAAAAGAAAAAGAAAAAAGAAAAGGAAAAAGAAAATAGAGAACAAACATGAGAGAGAGAGAGAGAGAGAGAGAGAGAGAGAGAGAAGAAGAAGAAGAAGAAGAAGAAGAGAAGGGTTTTGGATCCGTCTTCCTGTGTGAAATCGCGGAGCGTATTGTTCGTCGTTAGGTTCGTACTCGCATCTATTTAACGATTCAAACAAGGTGAGTTAAATATGTGTGTTTGGGTGTATATATATACAAGTATTTATATATATATATATATATACGCGAGTGAATGAATTTCTTACATGTCTAATTAAATTATTGGTGTTTAATTTTGCTTGAGAATGCACAATATTATTATCAAAATAATTTATTGTGACTTGCTAAATTTGATCCTCGGGTAATGATATTAGGGTATTCGTAAATGTTAGGTAGATAATTAGATTTATAAACACTTGTGTGGAATACTAATGACAATTTTGGAGTTTAAGCGAAATACGTTTTTTTTTTAATTCTAACAGTTGCTGAAACTTCAAAAATATATTGTAAAATCGTGGGTTAGAATTTTAACATTCTGTTCTCGTGGGCTATGTAAAACGTGATTTTGCACAACTTTTGTTCTTTGTGTTTTTTTTTATTCTGCACCATTTGGACAAAAAAATAAAAATTTCAGTAGCAGTTTCTACAAGGCTTAGAACGTGCGTAAGTGTTAGATTTTGGTTCAATGTGAATATTATTCGTTAATATGTCTTAATGTAAATATACTTAGAGATATATAAATTCTCGTATAATGTTGGGCTTCGTGGATTTGTGACTGTGTGAGCATCTAAGTTGGTTTATGTATCTAGGTGAACTCGTATTCGTTATTATAATATAACGTGGAATTACGTTGAGATGTAAGAATTCTCATCTAATGTTGGATTTCATGAATTTGAGAAGGTGTGACATTTGTGTGAAGTTTTTTCTAATAGAAGTTAATATTAGGAAATCCTTTAGTGTTCACCACTGCTCTTTATGAGTTTAGGCGGCGACTTCGTGGGATGACCCATCCTTGTGTTATTAGATGGCGACTACGTGGAACACCTGTCTATTCATTATTTGAAGCTTTTATGCCCGGCTTGTTGGTCTATTTTATGTGTATCTAGACATTGTTTTATTGGCATCAAGAACGTAAGGACTAGCCTTTCGGTGTATACTCAAATCTCAGTGATACCCCATGGGATTGGGACCGGAGTGGGAGTTAGTATAACGCTAGGAGACACATGAGATATATGTGTAGGCTGAACCATGGATGGGTGGCCAAGGTGGTGAACATAAGGTGTACTTAAATAAAATACTAGTGTTTAAATTGCGGCTACACGTTGTATTGTAATTCATTATATCTTATTGTAGTCAAATCCTATAAATTAATATATGCTTAGTAATCGTCATATCAAATAACTTTTGTGTGTATCCGTTAGCTTAAAAAGTAGTCTTCTATGTGTAACGTACCATTTTTGGGAACGTAGTAATTTGATAATAAACTGGACCAGATTATTAAATTGAATATCTTGGATACTTAGACTCATAGTTTATGGCCATTTTGCTTAAACTGAAGTAAAACGACGATCCTAACAACTTTCGTGTTTCACACTTTTCCTAAAAACGACCGTTTTCATCGATTTTCATAATCATTGTCTATCTAAGAGCTGAAGTTTAATAATTAATTTATGAATTATCTATTTAGAATTAATGAACAGGGCCACGAATCTTTCCTTGGAAATTTTATTCTGGATGTTTTTCGTATTTTAAGTTTTGTCTAATTCCAACTCTTTGTTGAAGATAAATTCATTTTAATTAATAGCACATTTTTATTGGTTTTCTATTATTGTGTTAATTTTTATTTGTACATGCTAGTAGGCCCACTAATGTTTTGCAGGTATCGACCTACCATAGTTAAGAAAGGTAAGTATTTAGTTGTTTTAATTCGGGCAAGAAACTACTTGCCACCACATAAATGGAAACTATTCTATTGTCTAGATATGTGTGTGGAACTACCTGTTTTGGTCCAAGAATGTTGTAGTATGGTTTGTAGTCTATGGGTTCAAGTTGGTTCCCTAAGACTTGTGTTTTGTTTAACTCATACCAGTCATGTGACTGACCCGAGTGTGTTAAGCATTCGAGGACATTTCTATATGAAATGTAGTCAAATGTATTTGTGCATTTTTAGTATTTGGCAATTTTCTGTGGAGTTGTTATGTCTTGGAGTTGTAGTTGTGTAGTATTGTACTTTGCATTAGTTGTATCTTATTTAATTTTGTTTATGGCATTATGGGCCATATTTGTATTAGTGTAATAAGGATTATATATTGGGTATTGGGAACGTTGTAGTTACTCTGACCAATGGATATATAGATTTTATACTTATTTATTTTCTTTCCGCTTAACTCTGTAAAAAGAGTAGTATTTAATAAAAATAATATTTATTTTGTAAATCAAAATGATATAATATGTGTAATGGAACTTTAATTCTTTTATAATGAAATGAATGTTTTGGAAATGAAATAGTTTAGTAATTGATATTATAAAACAGAGAAGCCATGGGTTCAATTTAAAATTAAAATTCAATTCCATTTTTAATAATTTTCTTGGAGCATGTGTAAGAGTTTGTCAGCTCGGCTTTTGGGTGGCGAATATCAGATCGGATACAAGCTCTTAACTGAATTTTGTTGTCCAAAATTCGAGGTGTGATACATGATCTATCCCATGATCTCTACTTTTGCCATGTTGCAATTTTAGCAGGGACATAACCGCCTTTATTTCAGCTCAACAAAACCCACGTGCACGTTTTTAGCCAGCTCAACTGCCCAGTAGGTCCTGCAAATATCTCCCTCATTGACCGATTTCTTCTTGCTCTGAGCTGCTTGGTGCTCGATGGCTGGCATATCGCAATCTTACTCTTTATGGATATTCCATGAGTGTCCATCGGTCTTTATGATCGATATCTTTACCATCCTTGCACATGTTTCTTGATTAATCGGATAAGCCCGAGGTCAGCATTGATGAAAACCAACATCGTGTTGTCTTCTTTAGTCCCTCGGTCACAAGAGGTGAGCTCGAGGTCTTGTTGGGTTGGCTAGTGTCACGATGTCTTCCATCCTGAAATCAATAAGTACATTGCCTGATGTTGTCTCTTTGTGCGAATTGAAATCGTTCTACACTCTGTTTTAGGCTTTATCCTTGGTCATTTAAGCCAGCTGTACTCCTGGTGATATCATCAGACCACGTGACCTTCACGTGGCTTTGAGAACCCCAAATTAGGGTATAAACACTAATCTAACATAAAAGCCCTAACCTTGAATCGATTAATAGATGAATCATTCAAGATATAGAGCTGTGTGATCGAAGCGAATCGATATGGAAAACCAATCTCTCTCCCTCTTCACTTTCTCTGTCTAAAAAATATGTACAAATAGATATATATATATATATATATATGTATATATACATAAAACACACATAAATATATCATGGCAATATAGTTTTACCGTGAATTAGGGCAAGAAGTGGAAGAAAATGGAGAGGAAGACACGGGTTTTGGATGGAGCTGGACGTGAACCCACCATTGCCACTGATCTACAAATGAAAGCCATGGATCTAATACAGAGATTGATTGAAAGTGAGAAAGCAGAGAGAAAGAGGCCAGAGCACATGACAGGCCAAAAGGCAGAAGCGTATATGATAGAAATGCCACATCAGTAATATCTTCTGTTTAAATAAATCTAATATATATAATAATATAGAAAGCCAAAAGTAGGGGTACCCATTTTTTTTTTACTAACACTCATATTTACATTCTACCAACATACTTTTTCATCCTAAGTACAAATATTGAAGGCCAAAACTGTAATTACAAATATCAAATACAGAATTTAACCAACCTCTCCAGTCCACTACTCATAAAAACTGTCTCTACCCAAAAGAAAAAACAAATCCCGTCTCTCATGATCAGTTTTCTTCTCTTACTTTGTTCAGTTTTCTTCCTTCATGTCACACCCCGATTTTTGGACAACCAAATATTCAATCCAGAGCATGTATCCAGACTAATATTCAATTTCCAAAACACCGAGAGTGACACCCGGCCTCACACAGGCTAAGGTAATTATTGAAAACAGTATTTTATACTCATTAAATAAGGACATGTGATTTTTTGTTTAAAGAAAAAAACTCTTTATTATTAAACTTGAATTCCCAAACATTCATTTTCATTATAAAAGAAATTAAACTCCATTCCACAGAGTTCATTTAATAAAACCCTCTTTACAGAGTTCAGCGGAAAGAAAATAAATAAGCATAAAATCTATACATCCATTGGTCAAAGAAACTACAACGTCCCCAATACCCAATATACAATCCTTATTACAATTATACACTTGTGGCCCACACTGCCAGAAATTAAATAAAGTACAAAAAAAAAGTACAACTCTAATAATAAACAACACTGCAACAATCTCTTCACCTAAACAGAAGCTCCAAAGAAAATCTCCAAATACTAAACCTGCGCATACATTCAACTACGTTTCATATAGAAACGCCCCGAATGCATTACGCACTCGGGTCAGTATATAAAATACTGGTATGAGTTAACAAAAAAATATAAAACGAGTTTTAGGGAACAACGGTGTCCCATAAACTCCCAAAAGTACTCACAAAGAAAAACATAACCACCTCATATCATACAATATCGTTGCACAGAAAATAAATAATGTCATCACACATAATTTATATCGGGTTAGAACAGTAGTTCCACGCACATTCAGGACCGAACGGTAGTTTCCTTCAATGTGGTGGCAGTGGTTCCCAACCCGAATAATACCAATTGAATACTTACTCATCGAATATCTATGGTGAGCCAGCCCTGCATAAAAGTTAGTAGGCCCACCATTCTGTAAAATATAATTATCATAGCTCTAAACATACCCATAATTACTTTCTGAATTAATGTCCGTTACAATTCAAGAGTCAGTCATACTACCATCCAACCCATAGTTCAATAACAGAATAAATTCATAAAATGCTCGCATCAAAATCCTCCAAACATAATCCAAAACTTAACACACAGTCTATGGTTATCACATTCACGCTCACACACAACGATTACAACACGAAAAATTATTAGAAAAGTCGATTACTAAGCATCCACAACTTTCTACGATACTACTACAACAAGAGGTAATTAATTATTCAAACTTCTAAACGCAAGAATAAAACAACACAAATTATTTTAATTTATTACACCTTATGTTCACCACCTCGGCCACCCATCCATGGTCCAGCCTACACATACATCTCATGTGTCTCCTAACGTAATACTATCTCCCACTTCGGTCCCAACTCCCATGGGGTATCACTGGGATTTGAGTATACACCGAAAGGCTAGTCCTTACGTTCTTGACGTCAATAAACAATGTCTAAATCCACATGAAATAGACCAACAAGTCGGGTATAAGGCTTAAAAATGAAGAGACGGGTCATCCACGTAGTCGCCGTCTAATCACACAAGGACAGAATCACGAAAACTATAACGTATGATTTATTATGAATTTTCTACTCAAATCTGATCCGTGAAAACCCCAAACCCAAAAATTGAATAATTGCTCAAATGTATATTCAAGACTCATATGTAAATCTCAAATCACAACTTCAATCATTATAAAAGAAAACCTAAATCTCATAAATTCATAACCATACTAATTCAATATTCTATCCATTTAAATTTTCAATCAAACGAGATTGAAAGAAAATAACAAGTTAACTCACCGATTTAGGGCTTCAATGTTGATGATGATTTCGCAAAACAATATTTGGGGTTCCTCTTTTCTTCTTCTTCTTCTTCTTCTTCTCTCTCTCTCTCTTGATTGCTCTATCTCATGTCTCTCTTTTCTTTTCTTTTACTGATTAAACCTAGGGTTTATAAAATGTATACATTTATGTAACACACCCAAATAAATATTGAAATCCCGTTTTTTGTCTAAGGCTCTCACAAAAAGGCTTTACATGGGCCCGAAAATGTATTCTAAAGTGACAAATGATTAGCCCAATGGGTACCCATGACCCCGGGCACTAAATTTCTATGTTAAGCACACTACCTGACATACTAACGATCCGTACACTCTACTTCAATATTTTTATTAGATGTCACTAAGATACATACACAGTTAATATCTAATACTTGAAAATAATAAGATAAATAATTTCTAAAAGCACTTAGAAAATTAGGGTTGTTACACTTCATCAATGACAAAGTTTGCAAACAAAATGACAAAGTTTCTCATCAATGACAAACTATGGATTCACTTGCTAGAGTAATACTCACTCATTCTCTCTCTCTCTCTCTCTCTCTCTCTCTCTCTCTCTCTCTCTCTCTCTCTCTCTCTCAAGGGTGTATCTAGGATATCTCAAAGGGGTGGGCTAATATTAAAACAAAATCTAGTAACAAAAAAGTTAATATTTTTCTTGACAAAAAGTAAGTACAAGAAGTGAAGATACCTATTGAAGTTGTGCTCGGCGAGGCTTTAGAGAATTGAACTCATCTATTACTGAATCTAAATTAAATTTCTCGGCAAGTTCTTGTTCAATATAGAGAGTCATGCAATCACCAAGAAATTCATCATCCATCCTGTTGCGGAGCTCTGTTTTAACATGCTTCATAGCCGAAAATGCTCTTTCTGTAGTCGCTGTGGAAACAGGAAGAGTTAGAACCAGATGGATCAATCTCTCAATTAGATAGTAGGTTTTCGCCTTTCTTGTTACAACTAATTCTCGACATAGTTCAGAAAGACAAGAAATTTTCTGAAACTCGGGATCACAAGTTACATCAAGCTTATAATGTTCCAACTCACATCTTAAAGCATGAATCTCCTGTCTAGTAAAATCTTGAGGGTAAAATTTCGTCGCAAGATTGCAAATATCATCCATGTTAAATGATTTAAAAGATTCACTAGGATCCAAAGCCGAGCTAAGATTAAGAAGTTCTACTGCTCCCTCGTTGAATCTACTATTTAACTCCATCAACTGAAAATCTATTGCAGAGTTGAAAATATCAATGCGATAATGGTGTTCAATTGTAATGTGATCTAGTTGCTGACAAGAGCGACCCTCTTTATAACGACAACTCATATCAGGTATATCAATGCCATGTCGCTTGCAAAATGATTCCACTTTCTCAAAGAATAAATCCCACTCATCTCGTCTCAATTTCTTAAGGGGAGCGTTTGTTATGGAAAGTAATTTCAAGGCATTCAAAATATCTTGAGACTTGTTTTGCAGAGCTTGGCAAAGTATGTCAGTGATTCCCATAATTTTATCCATTAAATGCAATACAAATATAAATTCGAAGGTCGTAATTGCTTTGTAAACACCACCAGCTTCCCCACACATATTGCCATTCAATCCATTCTTACTAATGCTTTGAAGAACTGTGCAAGATGCAGCATACATCTCTATTAAGTTCCTAACAGAGTCATAGTGAGAGCTCCAACGAGTAGCTCCTGCACGATGCAAGGTACCAATTTGATTAGCCCCGGTACCAGACTCACGTTCTCCACTAGCCAACATTTGTGTAATCTCATCTCGCTGAGCAGATTGTAACTCACTAAGGCGCTTAGGAGAAGAACCAACAAGATTGACAACAGATGTCAAATAAAAAAAGAACTGCCATATGGAAGTGACATCCTTACCTGCCGTAACTAATGCAAGCTGTAGACGATGGGCAAAGCAATGTACATAATAGGCATAGGGGCATTCCCTAAGAAACAGTGCTTGAAGTCCATTCCATGCACCCGACATATTACTAGCACCGTCATACCCTTGACCTCGCATATTACGAATATGGAGATTGTGACAAACAAGAATATCTGATATCTTATTTTTTAGAGTTTGTGCTACAGTGTCTTCAACACCCACGATCTCAAAAAAATGTTCTATTAAAAGCCCATCACTGTTGACAAATCTTAGAACAATTTCCATTTGCTCTCTTTTAGATTCATCTTGTGCTTCATCAACAAGAATGCAGTAACTAGCATCTCCAATTTCCTCACGGATCATCATTCTCACTTTGTTAGCAAGAATATGCAATATCTCTTTTTGGATCGTTGGAGCAATCCATTGTGCATTTTGTGGAGCATTGTCTAATATAACTCTTGCAATATCATCACTTACTTCTCCTTGGATATCATCATGACCTCTAAAGGCACATCCTTGAAATGCTAGCCACCGAACACTTCAAATTGTTGCCATTAGGCGCAATTGATTCTTTAAAATATCTTCTCTGGATTGTGTATTGATCATCTTGTCAATATGCCGTGACGGTTTCATCAAATCATCAACACATCTTACACAATTGCTATGTGTTGAACATGAACGCCCAACATGAATAAGAAATGCACACTTATCTCCGTCATTAACTCTTTTCCAATTGTTAAACCCTTCAGTTACTAGAGCGGAACGACAATTTCCATTACTTTTATTCTCAAAAAGAAAGCATGGAAAACAATACGCTTTATCCTTGGAAGGCGAATACTCTAACCAAGGAATTTGTTTGAACCAAATATGTTGAAATTGACGATATTGATTTCCCATCTTGGTCCTCGGGTACTCTGAAAGTTTAGGGTGATAAGCCCCTACCTTGATATAAGCTCGTCTAATCTCATCTCGGTGGTTAACGGGTATTCCAATATTTGCAAACGCAATCCTGGATCTCTTTCAATAGAAGTAGGATCGAAATTTCTTTGTTCAGCTACTTGAGATTGGAGATGAGGTTCCAAGTTAGGAATTGAAGTTTCAAAGTTTGATGTGTGAGGCGTATCCGGTGTGGATTGATTATGATTCTCATCCTATCTTTTTCTAAAGAAAGAAAAAAGAGTTTTTCCACGCTTGGCTGGTGGTTGATTATGTTCCATTATAATTGAAAGATTATAACCTAAAAAAGTAAGAATTAAATGGCATTATTTATCTTAAGCTAAGTATGTTCAAGAAAACATTAACAGTCAATAAAATCAGTGAAAAATTTTGCCCATAAAGTCAATAAAAAATTAACAATATGCCAATCTAATATAATAACAATGAAATGTTAAAAAAGTTAGTTCTTGTCCATCTTTGCTGACTCTATTTCCAGCAAAAGCAAACCACAAGGTCCACAATAATAAATAATAACAATGGTTCAATGACATCAAGATTCAAGAATGGCATATGAAACAAAGTTACAATATATAATATATATTAGCCTATTAGGCATCAGCCGCATCACAAGAATCAAGGATTCAAGCAAATACCTTGGGGCTTGGGCTGCTACACCGTATCACTCGCCCTCCCTGTCGCCCACTTCGTCTTCCTCTCAGACTTAGAGACTGAGAGATTGGAGAGTTTTTAAGTTTAAACAAATTGATATTGCCCTAAATGTTTTAAAAAGTGGGCTGCTTGTGGCATGTGGGCTGAGGACCTGGGTTGCTGGGCTTAGTGGGCTAAGACATAACATGAAGTTTTTTTTCTCACAAAAGCAGCACTGGGCTACAGCCCAGCCCTGTCTGGCCCCATATACGCCACTGCTCTCTCTCTCTCTGTCTCTCCAAAAGACAAACTCTCTCTGATCTCACTCTGTTTGAATTTAGAGATAAAGTCTGCCAACATGTTATATAAGTAATACTATGCTTCCCAAATTTGCATCCCAAATTTAGGATATAAAATGGGAGAATATTGAAGGTGATCACACTTTCACGTGTTGGAAACCACATTTGACATATAAAATATTTTGGAAAGCATAGAACTGTTCTTTGAATTTATGCATGAATTTGTGTTTGGATCGAGAGTGTATGTGTGGCTGATTTATGTATGTATTTGTGTTTGGATAGAGTGTGTATGTATGTATTTGGAGAAGAAAATGAGATGAATAACAAGTGAAGGTATTTATTCTGGCTTACCTTTTGTTTTCTCTCCGTTTGTTTTTTTTTTTTTTTTTCTTTTTTCTTTATTTTTTCTTTAATTATATTTTTTATACACACTGCTAGATCTCCTAAAGGCAATAGACCTCCACTGTTATAACTACTAATGTGATGCCTATATATGAATACGAGCAACTACAGAGCAAGGAAAAGTACGTAATGGCCCTATCTTCTGGAAAATTAATGTGTTTTCTCTTGGAAGTGTCATTGCAAGTTTACGTTTATTTTACTTTATTATCAAGATTATTCTCAACTTAAATATTAACATGTTATTATTTGCAACGTATGGAATCCATAAATAAATACGACGTGTACCACAAGCAACACGTGTGCCTCGGATGCTAGTATATATGAAAGCCAAAGCTTTTGCTTCTGCCACCTGCCAATTTCTAAGCATTTTGATTACTTAAATATATATATATATATATATATTTACATATTTGTGCTAATTAATGATTGACCATTAAATAAATTTGATAACCAATATAATATAGGTTGAATTTGATATTTTATTCAATATATACTTTTGAATTTGTATTAAAGAGATATGTATCCTAACATTTTTCATACATCCTAACTAAATTAAGATAGCATTTATTTAGTCAATAATTTTAGATTCAAAATTGAAAATTTGATCACATGCACCAGACATCTAACTGAGAGTATATAAATATATATATATATATATACCTGTATATATAAAGCATCTGGCGTGTTAAAGAATTCGTGTATTGTTTGATTTGTCCATCTACATTGTATTCTGATCAAACAAAAAACACCATAACGTTTACATATGCAAGTGCAATTATATGTGTAGACGTATGCTTCTACATATGGAAGTGTAGTAATATGCATGTATATTTGCTTCTGCCATGTGGCAATCTTCTAGAATTTTGATCTTTTTTTCTTTACATTTTTGTGTTAATATTAACAAGCATTGACCAATTTTTAATGTAGATTATTAAATTTGATGACTAATTTAATGTAGATTAATTTAGATATATAATGTATTATCTGCCTTTAATTTGAATTAGAAATAAGTATCTTAACATATTTCAAATATCCTAACTGAATTTAAATAGCATTTATTTTGTCAATAATTTTAGTTTCAAAACTAAAAATTTGTTGACATTAGACATCTGACTGAGAAAATATACATACATACCTGAATATATATATATAGTATTTGATGTGGTAAAAAATTCGTGTATTGCTTGATCTGCCCATCAACATTATATTCTTATTAGTCAAACAAAAAGCACCATGGCTTTTTACATATGCAAATGCATTTATGAATATTTACATATGCTTCTACATATGTATGGAAGTATAGTAATATGCATGTTTATATCATCTACAATTCTTTTGTATTCTACGTAGACCTCAAAGTTTAGTTTAAGTTTGTTCATCTATATATTTGCTGACTTTTGGTTCTTATTTGAAGGAAATAAAAAGTTAAGCATGTTACTTTAGAAGGTGACGAGACTGTGTTCTCTTGACCTTACAGGTAGGTGTCATGTATAGTTTCGGTGTGTGGTTGAATATTATTGCTTTGTTTAACCAATATTAAGTTTTAAAGAAATATTCTTTAAACCATCAAGGACTAAAAAATTCAAGGTCATCCAGTTATTGAGGGTTTTGAATTTACTATTGTTGGAATTTATGATTTAAATTTACATATAAGATATGGGTAATGCTATGTGCACATAAATTGTGCACATAAAGATCTGGGCCATTCATTTCGGTGGAACCCGTGCATGCATACATCGGACGCACCAAAATGAATGACCCAGATCTTTATATGCATACTTTATACAACGAGGATCTTAAGCGGGTGTCAAAAGACGGACTTTGGGACGGACCACTTTTAGCGACGAAATTTTTCGTCGCTAAAAATCATTGTTTTAGCGACGAAAAAATTCGTCACTAAAAGCGACATTTTCGTCGCTAAAAGCGGTCCGTCCCGAAATCCACTCATTCACACTTGCTTAAGATCCGGACTATACTTTATATGCACATTTTATGTGCACCAATCATTACTCATAAGATATATACAATATTGTTATTTTTTGTTTACCATTTGCACGGTCGTTCTTTAATATTTTAAATAATGTATTTTTTTCGTTGCATAGTACTTTTGTGTTTTATAAATCTCCCGTGCACTTGTACGGGGGTCATAGCTAATTGCTTATAAAAAGGAGAAAAGATGGAGGGTCGGAGGGTTGCCACATGGCTAAATTGCTGAAAATATAGAAGGTCACCTAGAATCCATGTGGGGAATGCTGTGGGAAGAGTTTTGGCTTTGAATTTTATAATCAACAATGCTACATGCACCGAATTTGTGCACTGAAATGATATAGATCACTCATTTCAGTGGGCCCTGCACATTTCAGTGTAGGGGCCACCGAAATGAGTGGCCCGGATAATTTCGGTGCACAAATTCTATGCATATTTCGGTACACATATAATGCTGTTTTATAATAGATAATAGATTAAATATGATAGACAATAGATAAGAGTATTCCAATGGTAAATGTTATTTTCTTCATGCCAAACCTATATTTTGGCATTGCTATAGTACTAAAATGCTATGCTTTAGCATATGTGCTCTAATGGTACATGCTAAATGAAATGCTATTCATTTCCTTGTATTGGAAAAAGTTAAGATATTGCCTTGTTGACATGCCATATTATAGCATGACCCTTCGAAAACATATTTTTAAGGGTGTGCCAAATATCATGCTAAATTATATTTACAATTTGGCATGTGGTTTGACATGCCATTAGAGAGAGATTTTTCAAAATCATATTATAATTTGACAATAGCATGAAATATAGCATGCACATAAGCCATCGGATACGGTCTAAAATTTCATTTTACGTTATTTGTTGGTGATACCACCAAACGAATAGTTATACACCCAATTTTCGCTATGATGAAGGGTTGAACCCACAAATAAAACCGAACCAACAAGCTTTGCTTCGGTCTCTAACTTCATCACAGCTAATTCATTCTCTCGCGTCTTATTTTGAAGACTGTATACCAGAAATTTGCTACGAATTGGACTGAAGTTGAAGCAAAGCCGACCGACCGCACTCAAATAACAACCAATTCAATTTCTAATTGTTGTAATTGTAACCTAACAACCCAGATCACAGATCAGCGAGAGAGAGAGAGAGAGAGAGAGAGAGAGAGAGAGAGAGATTGTAGTTGAGAAATGGAGAGGATGAACCATGCGTTTGAGAAGGTGAAGATTCTAGTGGGAATGGATGTGGAAGACGAACCAGCTGAAGAAGAAAGCTCTTTCGCTTTCATGGATGACCTTAATCGTAATTGCACTTTGTCCACCAAACAGGCATGTCAAACACACGCGCGCGCGCACACACACACATACACACACACACACAAAAAGCTGATATTTATTTTCTTGATGTTACTGTTCTGATATGATATACTTGCTCAATCTCTGTTACTCGTAGTATCACCTATAATAACTTCCCACCTCTAGTTGTTTGTCTTCTGGTAATTGCATCTTGCTGTAATTTGGAGTGCAGTTTTATTCTCTAGTCCGACAATTTTCCCATTGTTATCATGATTTTGTGTCTAAATTAGGGTATTTAGTTTGCAAAATGTACACTTGGTTGGACAAGATCTACGTCGTCTCGGATTAGGGTAGCTCCGATCACGTGCCCTCGGACAAAGATCTACGCTTCCCTTTTCATCTTTGCAATAAGCATTGGGACAGCATGGCTTGTAATGTCTTGGGCCAAAATTTGTGTAAATGGTTAATGAAAAATGATGCGACACTTAAGGCTGATTGTTGGACTCTCTGTACAACTTGCCTAGCATGCTACGAGGAATTTACCCATTCTTCTATTTCAAGTTGATTCACTATTACGTTTTGGTGAAGATTGCTGCACAAGGACTTATCTTCCGTATGTGAGAGCCACATCCGAAGCAGTTTGCATTTGAAAACGAGACAAGTATACCTTTTATGCTATTTAGTTCAGAGTTCAGACAAATTCCTGGGGACAGCCACTATGCACAGTATCTGTATGTAAGGAAATTGTATAAAGCTGTAGTCTTAGTGGAGTGACGAAACACCTAGCAGCCCAAGATTGCATGCGTCTCAACATATCGGCTAACTAAGGAGCGACGAACACAATCTCGTCACCACGCAATCCTGAGAATTCGAGGATCATGGTAGGCCCAAGGGCACTACCACAAACGGTCATCAGGAAAATAGAGCCTACCTAGACTCTGCCGCCAAGTCTAGGTTCATCATTAGGGTTAAAGATGAAGCGAGAGATATCGAAGTAAGCCATAGGTCATAAATAACTAACAAATCATGCTCTACTAGTAGAGGTGCAGTATATCTTGACCATTGACCATGTGAAATGATTCTGTTTTGGATGTTGCCCAAGATGACCTCTCAGAGATACGTCAGATGCCATTGAAGTACTAAGGGGCTTAACCTCTACTTCTTCACCAAGGATGCGTGATACAGGGAAGAGCCTAACTGTTGAAGATGATGGATCAGTACTCCTGCGGTGAAAAGAGAGAGCCTTGAAGAGAGTTCTGATGATGATCTAGATCCCAGCCAAGAGGCAACTCTGCTGGCAGAGACTATAGCTATGGAGTTGGGCCCTATTGTGCCACAATTTGGTATTGGCTTTTTAGATGGTTTGGTGGAGTTTGCCAATGCTCCTTTAGTTCATCAAAATATCTCTTAAAAAAGAACTGCTGAAGGTTCACATGAAACAGGGATGGTGAAGCCAGTTGATCATGCCCCCAGAGTGATTAAGTCTAAGGTTTGAGGATGGGGATGAAGATAAACGGAAGTAGCAATTGCAATGACAGGCTGCTGTCACATAAGAAGATAACGGGAACGATAAATACAAGGTGCAAGTAGAACAAAGGGGAAGTAGTGCTGGAAGAAAAAATAAAGAAATTAGAGGAATCAACTGCACTTTCTACGAGTTCGAAAGTGCAAACTAGATTCCAACTAGATACTACAACATGTGCAAGCCGGGCAGGGCGGGCCACCAAACCCAAGATATCTCCTTGGTATGACCTTCCTTTCCACAATGCGAGCACTGTCTGTGCTGGCCTCTGCCACGGCCTGCTCGGCCACCACGATTAACATTGCCACAACCAACGCTGCAGTTACCACCTCCTCTACCATTGGTGGGAGAATCCCATAAGATGGCTGAATCACTAAAGCAGAATGATCTACAATGGGAGTACTCTGAGTTTGATCTCGGGTGCTATAGGTTCGATCTGCTTGTAGGTCTTTGCAAGAGAGGGAAGAGTTGCAACACCTAGGATTTGTGACCTCACAAGCTCAATTTTAGGCTTCGAACTTGCAAGAAATTTTATTCGTTCTCACTTTTATGTTGTTCCCGAACACTTGTAGTGATAGGCATAACACTACGTAACTCCTTACGTAGAAGTTTAAAAGTAGCAAAAAAATCTGTGACCGAAAAACTGCTGTGCTGAAGCTGAGAGTACTCAAATGGCAGATTATACATCCATGCTAAATTACTGGAGTAAAGGAGAGAGCATAGTCCCAAATTTCCTTATAGGTGTCCAGGTGAGTGCACATGTCGGCAACGTGAGGCTCCATAGTAACGTGACAAGCCTTAAGGCTTTAGCCAACACTAGGATCAAATAATAATTCACCCACACAGGTCACGTCTACTAATCAAAACATTTGGTAAGAACTGAAACATAAATCAAATAGATCGGTATTGGTTCGTGAGGCGAAGGTGTGGTGATGAACTGGTTCGCAATGGGAGAAAAGGACCAGAACTAATCGCAAAGGCCAAGAATTGGTTCACGACTACTGTTAGGCTTCCAAACAGGTTTTGAGCAGATTTGAAAAAGAAAGGTAAGGGTTTTGAACAGGTGTCGTTTACGAAGGTCACTGCTGGTTCGAAGTGGGTCGCAGCTACTGTTACTGGTGATTCGAACAGGTTTGGGTTCTCGAACCAGGAGGATGAATAGGTTAGGCTTTGCGAATTGTTTGGGGTCACGTAGAGGTCGTGAATGTAGAGGGTCTGTTTAGGGCTTCGATTTTGGAACAAGATGTTGACAAACACATTAGGTCTAACTTGGATAACGTGAATCGTTACCTTTGCTTTTATGTAGAAGAGAGAAAAGTAAGATTACAGTAATACCCTTAGGCCATAACGTCTAAACTAAGGCATAACATAAGCAAACTCTAACACTCCTCTCAAGCTAGTACAAATATATCTCTCAATCCTAGCTTGCTAGCATAATATGAACCTGTCTAGTCTCGACTCCTTTAGTAAGAACATCTGCGAGTTGATCACTGGTCTTCACAAACGAAGTGCAAATCGTTCCACTATTGAGATTCTCTTTGATGAAATGCCTGTCAATCTCTACGTGCTTAGTCCTGTCATGCTGTACTGGATTGTGTGCAATATTAATTGGAGATTTATTATCACAATATAGCTTCATGGAATCAGCAGGCTCGAGTCTTAAGTCTTTCAATAACAACTTTAGCCATAGTTCACGCATCTCTTGGGCCATAGCTCTGAATTCAACCTCTGCACTGAATCTCACCACAATATTTTGTTTCTTACTCCTCTAAGTAACAAGATTACCTCCCACAAATGTGCTATATCCTGAAGTAGATCTCCTATCTTTCACGGAGCCTGCTCAATCGGGCATCAGTGTATGCCTCCACTCTGCGATTACCATGCTTCCCAATGTATAAGCCCTTACCTGGAGCAGACTTAAGATACCTCAGAATCCTGTAAACCACATCCACATGTGTCTCACAAGGAGCATGTATGAACTGGCTTACTACACTTACAACAAATGTGATATCAGGACGTGTATGAGATGTAGATAGGTTTCCCTACTAGTCTCTGATATCTCCCCCTGTCTACTGTGTTCCATTGCTATCATCACATAATTTCTGGTTAGGCTCTATAGGAGTATCACATGCTTTACTTCCAAGCATTCCGGTTTCACTTCAGAGGTCCAGAGCATACTTTCTTTGAGAGATGAAGATCCTATGTTTGGACCTAGCAACTTCAATCCCATAAAATATTTTAGTTCTCCTAAATCCTTTCTTTCAAACTCCCGTACCATGCACTCCTTGAGTCGTTGCATTTCCTCCAAGTCATCACCTGTGACAATAATGTCATCCACATACACAATAGCTGCAGTAGTCTTGCCCTGCGAGGAGTGTTTGATGAACAAGGTATGATCAGCTTGGCTTTGTCTGAATCCATATGTACACATAGCATGTGTAAATCTCTCAAACCATGCCCTTGGAGACTGCTTGAGACAATACAAGGACTTTTTGAGCTTGCAAACCTTTCCTTCTGTCTTGGGACTTTCAAATCCAGGAGGGATATCCGTGTATACCTCTTCTTCCAAGTCACCGTGTAAAAAGGCAATCTTCACATTAAATTAGTGAAGTGGCCAATCACGGTTGGCTGCCAGAGACAGAATAATCCTGACAGAGTTCATCTTGGCTACTGGTGCAAAAGTCTCCCAATAGTTCACTCCATAAGTCTGAGTGAAACCCTAGCAATAAGGCAAGCTTTAAACCTCTCGATAGTACCATCTGCTTTGTGCTTTATTGTATGCACCCACTTGTACCCCACAATTCTTTTGCCCATAGATAACTTAGTCAACTCCCAATTTCCATTCTTATGAAGAGCTTTCTTCTCCTCATCCATGATATATTTCCACTTGGGATCATCAAGAGCATCCTGAACATGATTAGGGATAGAAACAGAGACAATATTTGAAAGGAAAGCACGACAAGTACGAGACAAGTGAGAGTAGGACACAAAATTAGATATAGGGTGTTGAGTATAAGATCTAACACCCTTACGGACAACAATTGGAACATCGATATCACTAGATTCTGAAGGCAAAGACCTTAGCTGCAGGAATCGTGCATATAGGTTACGAATCTCGTCAAAAACCGCGATTCTGCAGTTCTTACTGAGATTCACGATTGACTCGCGATTCTCTCACAAGAGATCCGCGGTTCCCACTCGCCTAGAAGCGGCAATGGGAGAGATAAGTGTTCTAAGAATCTAAACCCTAACAACAGAGAGAGAGAGAGAGAGAGAGAGAGAGAGAGAGAGAGGAGAAGAAGAAGAAGAAGAAGAAGAAGAAGAAGAAGAAGAAGAAGAAAAAGAAGAAGAAGAAAGGAGAAGACTTATCTGGTCGTCACCCTCGTCGATCGGCTCACACTAGCACAGGTGATGGTATACGATCCTCCAGGTGCGTCTTGTAGAAAGTGATAGGGCAAAAACTTAGAAGACCAATACAGTTTTCTCTCTTTTATTATAAGTCATATATAATCATCAATTACAATAATATCCTTAGGTAAAATGATAAAAGAAATAATAAAACTAACATAACATAAATATAAACTCTAACACTCCCCCTCAAGCTGGTGCAAAGATATCTCTTAAACCTAGTTTGTTAAGAGCAAAATGAAATGGTCTACTTCCAACTCCCTTTGTGAGAATGTCTGTAAGTTGATCCCCGGTCTTCACAAATGGAGTACAAATCGCACCACTATTAATCTTCTCCTTGATAAAGTGTCTGTTAATCTCCACATGTTTAGTTCGATCATGCTGCACTGGATTGTGGGCGATGCTAATTGTAGACTTGCTATCACTGTTAGAGGATAAAATAGTCTTTTAGTATATTAGGGCTTAGGTCATTAGTGATGTCAACCCTATGGATAGTTTATTCTTTGTCCTTTATTAGTATTGCCTATATATACGCCAGTGTTCTAAAAATCGGCCTAGGCGGCCGCCTAGGCGGCACCTAGGCGCTAGGCGGTGCCCGGTCGCCGAGATTTTCCCTATGCGTTTGCGAAAATCGGCTAGTGGATTAGTCGGCCTCTAGGCGGGGCCTAGGTGGTGCTAGGCGGGGCCTAGGCGGGGCTAGGCGGGCTAGGGTGAGAATGCTAGAGAGTCTTATTTGGGTCTGACTCTTTGGGAAAAAAACCCTAACATTAGTATATATATACACTTTGAGGTTTAAGTTAATTATGAAGAGATCCCTAATAGTTTTTTGAATATTAAAACCTTCTAATAATCTTTACTTATTTCCAAAAATCACCACAGAACCTTTATATATATATATATATATCTCTATTATTTGAACCACATCTATAATTATTTTTAATTAACACCACATAACTCGTATATATATATCTATTATATAATTAATTTTATTTATAAAAAAAATCCGCCTAGGCCCCCCCCGCCTAGGCCCCTAGGATTAGGCCCCCCTTCGCCGCCCGACTAGCGCCTAGCGATTTTTAGAACATTGATATAACCCTCTCTTGTAACCTTATTATTACCTCAATACAATCAATATTATGAATATTTACATGGTATCAGAGCGGGTCGATTTTTGACCTAGAAAAATAGCTTCCGCCACCGGCGGGTGGCAGCCCGCCGGATCTCTCTTGGTTCTCTTTTCCGCTGCCCACCGGATCTCTTCAATCAAAGAAGTTTAGTTTGTCAAATCTGTTTGAGGATTTGATTTTATTTCCTCTTACATCATAAACCCTAACCCTAACAGCAACCATCATCATCCACATCACTATTCACGGTCACTGTTCATCGGTACTATTTAGTTACTGTTCATCGACTACTGCTCACGACACTGTTCATCGGTACTATTCAGTCACTGTTCATCGGTTACTATTCACGGTTACTGTTCATTATCTATTGTTCACTCTACTATTCACGACGCTGTTAATCAGAAGCCCATCTTCTTCTTCTTCGTCTTATTCAACCAAAAAAAAAAAAAAGAAAGAGGCAGCCTGCGGCCATTCCTCAAGGTTTACAGATTTTTCAAGTTGGCCCCAAATATTTCCAGAATTTACAAAACAAACCCCAAAATTTCTACAAATTTCAGTTTGATCCCCAAAACATTTCATATTTCTAGGATTCAACCCTTTAAGGCTTCTTTGGCTTTCCTTCCAAACTTCGGTGTTCGAGTTTACTCCCACTTTTTGTTTGAGGGGGAGAATAGTGGGGTATGCCCCAAGCCAATCATGAATCGTTCTAGCCGATGATCGTTCTATTTGCCAATCATCGTTCTCTGTCGATCATTGATATCGAGAGAGTTCTAGCCTCCTCTTCATTTGTGAAGTTGAGAGTTCTAGCCTCCTCTTCAGTTGTTAATCCTACCTTCAGTTCGAGGGGGAGTGTTGATCGACTGCAGCAAGATGGGATCTTCTTGCACCTCTGTTATTATCTGGGCCCGTGCCAGATTTGCTACAATGCCATCGTTAATGGGATGATTCAACTTTTCAGATGTGGAGCAGATTTGATGGATGATCGGATGTGGATTTATAATTGCCGACTCGACGCGGTTGAAAGTTTGTGTTTTGGTTGTAAATTTCCTTTCAAACTTCGGTTGTAATTTTCATTACTACCTTCTGTTTGAGGGGGAGTGTTAGAGGATAAAATAGTCTTTTAGTATATTAGGGCTTAGGTCATTAGTAATGTCAACCCTATGGGTAGTTTATTCTTTGTCCTTTATTAGTGTTGCGTATATATAAGCCTCTCTTGTAACCTTATTATTATCTCAATACAATCAATATTATGAATATTTTTCAATCACAATATAGCCTCATAGGTTCACTGTTATCAAATCTCAAATCAGTTAACAGTAACTTGATCCACAGTAGTTCACACACTCCTTGAGCCATTGCTTTGAACTCAGCCTCTGCACTGGACCTAGCTACCACATTCAGCTTCTTACTCCTCCGGGTAACAAGGTTGCCACCCACAAAAGTACAGTAGCCTGATGTGGACCTTCTGTCAGTCACAGAACCAGCCCAATCTGCGTCGGTATATGCTTCCACCCTAAGGTGGTCATGTCTAGCAAAAAATAGACCCTTACCCGGAGCTGACTTCAAGTATCTCAGAATCCTGAAGACCGGATCCATATGAGTCTCAAGAGGAGCATGCATGAACTGGCTAACAATACTGACATCAAACGCAATGTCTGGACGAGTGTAAGATAGATAGGTGAGTCTTCCCACAAGTCTTGACATCTCCCTTTATCTGCTTCTGCTCCACTATTATCATCACTTAGTTTTTGATTTGAATCCGTTGGAGTGTCACATACTCGGCTTCCCAACATTCCAGTCTCCTCCAACAGATCAAGTACATACTTCCTCTGAGAAATAAAAATTCCATGTTTAGATTTAGCAACTTCAATCCCCAGAAAATGCTTAAGGGCTCCCAAATCTTTTATTTCAAACTCACAGACAGAAACTCTTAACTTTTCCATTTCTTCCAGATCATCCTCAGTTAGAACAATATCATCAACATACACAATCAAGGCAGTAGTCTTTCCTTGTGATGAATGTTTAATGAATAGCGTGCGATCAGTTTGACTTTGGTTGAAACCATACCTGAGCATTGCCTGTGTAAACCTCTCAAACCATGCCCGTGGAGATTCTTTCAGGCCATATAATGACTTTCTGAGTCGGCAAACCTTTCCTTCTGTCTTAGTGTCCTCAAAACCAAGAGGAATATCCATGTATACTTCTTCATCAAGATCACCGTGAAGAAAGGCATTCTTCACATCAAATTGATGAAGAGGCCATCCAAAGTTGGCTGCTAATGACAGTAGAACCCTTACTGAATTCATCTTTGCAACTGGAGCAAAGGTCTCTTGATAATCAATCCCATATGTCTGTGTGAAGCATTCAGCAACAAGTCTGGCTTTGTACCTCTCAACAGAGCCATCTGCTCTATGCTTCACAGCATACACCCACTTGCATCCCACAGTCCTTTTGCCTATAGGTAAACTCATCAATTCCCAAGTACCATTCTTACGAAGAGCTTTCATCTCTTCAATCATTGCAAGTTTCCATTTGGGATCCGCAAGAGCATCCTGGACATTGTTGGGAGTAGACACAGAAGCAATTTTTGAAAGAAAAGCATTATAAGAAGGAGACAAGTGAGAATAAGACACAAAATTGGAAATAGGATGTTGGGTACACGCCCTAACACCCTTACGTACTGCAATAGGGGCATCAAGATCAGAATCAAGCTCAATAGGGACAGGTGTATAGGTCTCATTAGAAATATCAAGATCAGAATCAGAAATACCTTGGTCCTCAACACGAGAAGGAGATGTCAATGGAAGAGTAGTGGGAGCGGTTTCTTTACGCTTGGATTTACTCCATGCACCTTTTGAATACACTAGCAACTCCTTCCCTTTTCTTGTTGGAGTGCGATTACCTTCATTTACTCTTTCATTTTCAACTTCATTCTCCCCCTCATTACTTTTTCTCCTCTCATTTTCAACTCCATTCTCTCCTCATTACTTTTTCTCCTCTCATTATCAATTTCAATCTCTCCCTCTTTACTTTTTCTCCTCTCTATAACTGGGACAGGAAGAGTCACTTCTTCCTCGCACCACTGCTCCCCTGAAGAGGTGACTCTGAACTAGAGGAAAACTGGAAGTAAGACTGAGACTCATGAAAAGTAACATCCATGGAGACAAACCATTTCCTAGAGGGAGGATGATAGCAGCGGTAACCTTTTTGTGTAGGAGAATATCCCACAAAGACACATTTGATAGATTAGGGTTCCAACTTCCCCCGAGAAGGAGAGTGATTGTGGACAAAACAGACACAACCAAAGATACGAGGAGTAATAGAGAACAAAGGAGATGTATCATAGAGAACTTCAATGGGTGCTCTTTTGTTCAGAACACGAGTAGGAAGTCGGTTAATGAGATAAGCAGCAGTTAACACAGCGTCATCCCAGTAGGATTTAAGTGCATTTACCGAAAAAATAAAGGAACGAGCAATATCAAGCAAATGACGATTCTTGCGCTCCACCACCCCATTTTGTTGAGGGGTGTCGGTGCAAGATGTTTGATGAATAATCCCATTAGAACAGAAGTAATCGGCCAAACCCGAGTCTATATACTCACCCCCTTGATCAGATCTTAAAACTTTTAGACTAGTACCAATTTGTGTACACACCATTTTATGAAAAGTTTTAAAGATGGAAATGACTTCCCTTTTTTCTTTCATCATATACAGCCAAGTTGTACGAGAGTAATCATCAACAAAAATGACAAATCATCTATGACCTTTCAAAGATAAAACACGAGAAGGACCCCATACATCAGAATGAACTAAAGCAAAAGGAACTGAACTTTTATTAATACTTGGAGCAAAAGATGCTCTGTGATGTTTACCAAGTTCACATGTTTCACATAGAAAGTCAGAAACATTTTTATTTAAGACTAAGGAAGGAAATAAATGCTTCAGTAAATGAAAAGACGGGTGTCCTAAACGCCTATGCCAAAGATGTATGTCTTCAGCTTTATTTCCCGAAACAACTGTGTGATGAGCCAAAGGTCCTCCAGCATCCAAAAAATAAAGTCCACTCTCTTCTCTACCACTGCCAATCGTCCTCCCCGTGGAGAGATCCTAAAAGACACAATCAGAAGGAAAAAGGTTACGCTACAGTTGAGATTCTGTGTACGACGACTGATAGAAAGTAGATTATGGGAAAAATTTGGGACATGCAAGACAGATGAAAGAGGTAAGGTTAGAGTTGCACGAATAGTACCCTTCCTTGAGATAGAGGAAAATGTACCATCTGCAATACGAACTTTATCTCTTCCTGAACACGGTGTACAATCAGAAAAAATATCAGAACATCTAGACATGTGCTCAGAAGCACTAGAATCAATAATCCAGGGAGAAGAGGAGTGAGACAAGTATGCTCTTGTAGAAGTGACGAATGTACCTGACTGGGCAAAGGAAGTAGAGACACCTGTAGATGCAGAGGTAGAGGCAAAAACAGAGGAAGTACGGCGAACCATCAGGTTCCGGAGAGCCTCCTCCACCTCAGAGGCAGTGAACATAGCTGGAGCAGTAGTAGGTGGAGGTTGATCAACTGAAACTGAGGCTGTAGGATCCATAGTGGAAGAGTGATGAGCATTAGCATTTCGGCCATTAAACCGTCCTCCACGACCTCTAGACTGGTCAAAGCGACCCCCTCGACCTCCTGGGGCTCCCCTACCGCCTGGTGGATAACCATGTAATTTGTAACATGTAGCCCTGGTGTGAAATTTGGTATTACAATAGTCACAAAAGTGTTTTGACTCATCTTCAGACTCACTAGTAATGTCACGGCCAGGGTTCCCATCCCTCTGAGAAGCCGAAATAAGAGCAGATCGCTCTGTGGCAGTAGGCTGAAGCATAGCAGAACGACGGCTTTCCTCATTCTGAACATAAGCGAAAGCTTCCGGAAGAGAAGGTAGCGGTTCCATTCCCAGAACCCGACTGCGAACTGGATCCAAATCAGAATCAAGTCTCTCAAGGAACTTAAAAATTCTTTCTTCTGCAACAAGCTTGTTATAGGCCACAGAATTAGCAGGACAAACGGGCTTGTAATCTAATAGGTGATCCAATCGTTTCCAATTCGTGGATAGGGAGGTATAGTACTGAATAACATTCATCTCACCCTCTTCAGATCGACCAATTAATCGCCTTAATTCGAAGATCTGTGCCGAATTCCCCTTTCGGGAATAAGTGTTGGCCATAGTCTCCCAAATATCTTGGGCAGTAGCCATGTCCAAAAAACCTTCAGCAATCTCTGGAATCAAAGAGTGGCAGAGCCAAGTCATGACAGTGGAGTTTTCCATCTCCCACTTGTCATATGAGGCGTCCTCGGTGTTGGGTGCTTTAATTTTCCCATTGACATACCCCATCTTTCCTCTTCCCTTTAGGGACATAATCACAGATCCGGACCATGCGAGGTAGTTTTGGCCATTGAAAAGTGATGTAGCAAGTTTAACATTCGGGTTATCTGCGGATGCAACAATAACACGTTCATCCTTAAGCAACTGTGTATTCACGTTGGATTTGTCCAGATCCGACATCGTGAATCAACACAAAAAAAAATACCCGCAACGAAAACTGTATAAGGTAAGAGGAGCAGATACCAACGGAGTTGAAGCACGCAAGAACAATCAAATCACCATAAGGATGCCAAAGGATCAGTCACTACTGATCAAGGTCTAAAAAAGGACCAAAAAATAGAGGAGATTAACCTTCAATCAAAGTAGCAAACTAGTAAAAAAACTGGTATAAAGGAAGTTTTGGGAGTGAAAGGAGGTTGTCGGCTGGTCTACTAGACCATATAGGCTGCGGCTAGAGCAGATTGGGTTGGGGGGGGGGGGGGGGGGCTTCGGTTAGGGAAGAATGGCCCCTGTGAGGTTCGGCTAGCCCAGATTGGGCTGGGATGGCTTCGACTAGGTGAGTGTAGGGTTTGGTTAGCCCAGGCTGGGCTGGAGTGGCTTCGGCTAGGGTAGGGTTAGGTTGGGGGGCTGCTGTGGGGTTCGGCTAGGTCAGGGTTGGGCTTTAGGTGGTGACTTGTGGTGGTCCAATGGCTGGAGATGGTGTTTAGGTGGTGGCTGGTGGTGGTCCGATGATGGTAGCTTGGAATCCCTCTAAGGGTGGCTCTGATACCATGTAGAAAGTGATAGGGCAAAAACTTAGAAGACCAATACAGTCTTCTCTCTTTTATTACAAGTCATATAATCATCAATTACAATAATAACCTTTGGTAAAATAATAAAAGAAACAATAAAACTAACATAACATAAATATAAACTCTAACACGTCTCTCTCTCTCTCTCTCTCTCTCTCTCTCTCTCTTTGTGTTGCTGACTGTGGTTGCAGCTGGTAGAGGAGATGCCCTATCGTTTTAGGTAAGTATATAATATGATATGAAGTAAAAGAAACCCTAAATCCTAACGTAGTATATATGCACGTAATATTTTAGTTTATTACGAAAAAGTCCCTTATTTTTTTACAAATCTTAACCTTACTACTATCTTTACTTGTTTGCAAATAAAACCACATTAATGGCATATATTATATTTAACCCCAAATTTACAATTATTTTCAAAAGAGCCACAAAGAAATCATAAATTTAAAAATACCCCATATTGTCTTAAGTACTACATACATGAATTTTTTCCCTCTCATAATAATAAAGAATATATATACATACATATTTAAAATAAAAGTTCCCCCAACGGTCCAAACCTTAGACTCTTCTATGGTCTCACGCTTTCACACTCTTGCTCCAGCTCGCGTCCCCGCTCCCGCTTCCGCTTCGTGCAACTTAGGCAAAGATCTATCATTATCAGAGTTACCTAGAACCTCACCAGTTGAGTAGATGGCAGTAGAGGAATAGGGGTAATGGGCTCTAACTCTTTGTTCTTTCTCTTACTCCATGTGCCCTTGGAGTAAACCTTCTACTTTGGGGTTACTTGCTCCACTTCCACTCCTGACACTTCTTTCTGTTTTGGAGTTATGGGTTCCTCCTCCATCGCTTCATCCTCACAGCCTACAGTCTGGGTCTCCTTCTCCTTCTCCTTCTCCTTCTCCAGGGATAAAGTTGGGATAGGGGGAGTGTTAGGTCAGGGATAGTGATCTGGGGCTGCGGCTGTGCTGTAGTGGTGGTGTGGTGCCCGACGCAGGCTGTGGTGGTGGCCGGCGCAGGTTGTGGGTAGGGTTAGGTGGTGGTGGGTTGATATGGCTTTGATACCATGTTGACAAGCAAATTAGGTCAAACTTAGGTAACGTGAATCAACCTTTGCTTTTATATAGAAGAGAGAAACTTAAGATTACAGTAATACCCTTAGGCCCATAACAACTAAAATTAAACATTACATAAGCAAACGCTAACACAATAAAGGTTAGGGTTTTGATTTGGGACACTCTCGAACGTCATAGAGTAGTTCGGAAATGGAGTATGATACTCTCGAGCTAAGGGATGGGTCGCCACACGAGGAAGACAAGCAATCCCATGTACGAATGCTCTGATACCATGTTAATTGTAAAAGCGAATATGTTTTGGGGAATATTGAGCATAGCCTGCATTGGGCTGCTCTCTTGAATTTATATTAAACAGAGAACCCTACTAATATACTGCACACACAATTACATTTATACTCTTTAATAGTGATAACAAAGCAACTAAGTTAAACGACTTAAGAACTTAACATCAATCCTTGATATAATTGTGGGTTAACGCCGGTGATGAGTTAAGTTCAGAATTATCACCCTGAGTCTACTGATCATCGAGTCTGGTTAAACTCACTTGAACTGAGCATGTTTTATACATGAATCAAAGAGAAGCTACTTCGACATTCATTTGTATATTGAAATGAGTCTATGATCTCCACATGGACTTTTAAATTTAGCATAGAGTTTTGAACTGGTTAATGAAAGTTGCTGCCACCCAGAGATCCATCAGGCCATCACTCCCTCAAGTATATTTTTCAAAAACTCTAGAAGTTCAATTCCCTCAAAATTGGAAAACTAGTTTGCCCACTAAAACAAGAAAATGTGATTATTTTTAACTAGTTTAAATTCTGTTGTCCTCTGGTATTTGGATTATTCTAACCTAATCCTAGGATAGAAATTACCATTCCTCTGGCTCCATTATCTCATTCCTGCATCATTTGATGCAGAAGACACTTGGGAGTTCAATGTGGATGATTTAGCACGAACAAATCCATTTGGGTGTTGTATTCGTGTCAGACATGTGAAAAAAATGTGTATTAAGTTATATAACAGAAATGTACACGACATGGTGGCCTCTCATTGGAAATGTTTTTAAATTTTGAGGTAAAAGTTTTAGTTTAATAGAATGGGAGATAAGTAATTGGTTTTGTTAAAGGATATTTGTCTGGTTTTTTTTTTTTTGTACATGTATATACAAGTAAAAAAAAATTACAAAAAAAGAAAAGAAAAGAAAATTGTGCAAGTTTAACCCTAATATCAATACAAGAGAGCAGTTCTTAGGATATTTTGTTCACTGTATACATAATCAACCTCTTAATATGGTATCAGCGTCACTTGGGTTTGTTGCTTAGGGGGAGTTCGGGTTGGTACGTCGCTTAAAGAAATGCTATATGATATGAAATAGTCTCCTCGAGCATAGTTTGGTAGATTTAGTGATATGGTTGTTAAATTTGGCCTTCAGTGGTGCGGTGATGTCCATTATGTTTTTTACAGACAAGAAGTAAGATTTTTGTTGATTGTTTATGTTCTAGTGGCATTCAAGAGTTGAAGTCAATCAAGTCATTCATGCAAAATAACTGTCTGACCAAGGTGGGACAACTAGGTATTTTTTAGGTATTGAAGTTACCAAATCGAGTCAAGATATTTGCCTAACTCAGAGAGAGTGTGTTCTTGATTTGTTGACTGATACAGGGATGTTGGGATCTAAGCTCTATGGATCCCAACACTAAACTGTTATCGGATCAAGGTGAGTTACTTGAGGCCAGGATAGTGCAAGCGCTTTCTTGGTAAGCTAAACTATTTAACTGTAACCTAACTGGATATTGCATTTATAGTTAGTGTAATTAGCTAGTTTATTGATTCACCACAAACCACTCATTGGGATGATGAATCCGATACGCCTAAGATCCGGATCCGAATAACAATAAATTATGCATAAAAAATATACATACAATACACTAGATAAGATTACTATTACATATAAAATTGAACAACATATATAGTATACACTAGATTATACATATTTTATTTCAGTGGTATATTATTTTGATTTAAAGATAGAATTTTTCTACAAAATCAAGTGTATTGATGGGTTAAATGTTGATTGATTTTTGTGTATGCATAGAGAAAAATAATAATAACAATAGTTTCTATGGTAAACTAGAATACATATAAGCAGCTAAGTTGCAATTTTAGATTCGACAAACGGATCCGAATATCCAGATCTGATCAAATCTAGATATGGATTAAATAAGACAGATCTGACGGATAAATGGACAGGATTTGGATAGTAGAATTGTTAACGGATCTGGATCTGATTTTTGTGGATCCGGTCCAGATCCGATCCGTTTACAAGCCTAGGCGTGGGTTGTTATATAAGGACCATGGTCAAACATGTATAGAAGGTTGTACTGTTGTAGATTTGGCTGGTTCTTTTGGAGACAGGGAGTCTGTACTGGTTATTGTGTGATTGTTGGAGTTAATCTTCTGTAATGGAAAAGCAAACATACAGTTGTTGCCCTCGGTTTAGTATAGAGTTTTAGTATGGAGCCATGGCATACACCACTTGTGAGTTAGTATGGTTGGAACATTTATTTGAGGAGCTTGGCTTTGTTCAGTCCAGTCCCATGAATTTGTTATGTGATAACCAAGCAGCTGTCTGCATTGCTTCTAATCTTGTCTTTCACAAGAGAACAAAGCATATTGAAGTTGATTGTCACTCTATTCGGGAAAAGTTTTTGCAAAAGGTGATTCATCGAGTATATGTGAAGTTTGGAGACCAGCTTACAGATTTGTTTACTAAGTCATTGGGTGGAACTCGAAGGAAATACATTAGTGACAAGCTTTGAGCATATATTTCATGTGCTCCAGCTTTAGGGGGAGTGTTAGAGGATTTTTATGGGTGCTTATGTAATGGTGTGTAAATATATATATATATATATTTATGGGGGCTACTAACCTACAACATGATGGTTGTAGGTTAGCAACATACAAGAGTCTCTTTAGCGACGAAAAATAAGTTTTTAGCGACGAAATTTTTGTCGCTAAAGGTTTCAACTTTTAGCAACGAAAAAATTCGTCGCTAAAAGTCTGTTTTTTGTCGCTAAAAGCCTCATTTGCTGTAGGTTAGCAAATCCCTATATTTATATATCAGTAATGCTAGAGTCACCGAATTTGTGCACTGAAAAATCATGGCCATTCATTTCGGTGGGCCCCATACACTTTGGCATGGGGGCCACCGAAATGAATGGCCACGATTTTTCGGTGCACAAATTCGGTCACCCAATCATTACTGTTTATATATTGTGTTAGTGTAACACTAATTTAAATACAAGAGAGCAGTCCGAGGGACATTATCCTCATTGTTTACATAATTATCCTCTTAGCAGGTTTATTTGAAATTTAGGAATTGAGAGTAGACACGGTATGGTATATTGTCAATATAACTAAGAAATATGAAAATTTTCTTCACCTTGTCCTAGTCGTGTCCGTATCCTACATTTTTAGGTTTTTTTGTATGGAGGTGTCCGTGTCGTGTCGAATCCGTGTCCTGTGTTCTTATCGTTGCTACATAGAATGTGGCAGCTGCTCTGCTCCCTAAGGAACAATGTTTCTTTTTTTGGGCCGCCAAAGGACACTAAGAAGATGACGGTATTCTTGCAATTGTTAAAAGGGTTCAAAAATTTAGTGAAGGATGGAAAGTCCAACCAATCTTCCATGTGAGCTTAATTGTAGCCATTCTTATACTTCTTGGAATAAGTTTTTGAAGGGCATTGGTAAAAAAAAAAGGGGAAGGGGAAGGGGAAGGGGGGGAGGGGGGTGAAGCCCAGTGCACGAGGCTCCCGCCGCTGGGTCTGGGGAGGGTGAGATATACGCCGCCTTACTCCTGCAAGCAGAGAGGCTGTTTTCAATTTCGAACCCGTGACCTCCAAGTCACAATTGGTAAGAGTAAAAAATTCGGAGCAAGCACATTCTAAATCCATTTTAGGAGACAAGTAGTAAAAGTGCCTATAAGAGTCCCTTGTCAAATAGAAAGGACATGGCAAAGAAAGTACAAAGCGAAAGAGTGTAGGACATCACGACTATCACTCTTTTTATATGGTTAAAGACTAGTTAGTCATCACGGCTATTACTGATACGGTCATTAAACATGCAATAGGTCTAAATTTGTTTTTCTCTAACATCAGAATTTGCATTTAAAACTGCTTTACATCAGATTAGAAGTTTCATATATACTACAAAATTGTTTCTTCATAATTTTTTGGCAGTTTTGCCTCTAAGTTCGTTGCTAATTTACCTAATTTTCTGTCTCTCTTTCCCTGTTTTCCACATTAACAGAGGCTTTACGGTTTTGTCATATGCTTGGCCGCTGGTTTAGCTTGTACGCTCTTGGTGAGTTCAGGTTCTTTGGGCAGTTAATACTTAAGTGATCATTTAGTTCCCCTGTTCTCTGCTTGTGATGGTAGGAGATACTTTGCTTTACTGGATTGAACACTTATTATCAATTGGTGACTTCAAAACACCTGTTGGTGCTAAAGCCCTGATAATAGTAGCTATAATGTCTGAACGGGTTTGTCGTTCGAATTTTCCACCTCTTGGGTTTTGTAAGATTGTAAATCAATGTAATTAGTGAAATCAATGTACTTGGTTTGTCTAGATAACAAAGTACTATACCATATCATAGCATGTTTAAAGTAGCATCAAGGGTGGCATACTATTTAATAATAATTGTAACAACAAAAGCAATAGCATTTGATAAATGAGTAGTACATATCTTTTCAAATTCTTGATTTTTTTTTTTCCGGCTTTTTATGTACTTCGTTTATCTTATTAGAGCCTTCTCACTAGGGCTGGCAATTCAAAACAAAATCCATGAATCTACCCAAATAGACAATGGGTCGTAATTGGGTTGAAGTGTGGCATTAAAACTGATAATTGATTTTCATGGGTCCACATGGATCCATATATGACCTGATCGAAGATAACCTGCAAAACAACACTAGCCTTAAATCAGTTTCACACCAGCCATCTCCTCTCTCTGTTTTTGTGATGTTCTTCCCTCTCTCTCTATATCTCTCTCTAACATTTTGTATTTATCTGTTTTTATTTTTTATTTTATTTTTTTCCTTTTCTGACTTTGTTTATTATTTCATGGTCTACATTTACCAATTTTTTAGAACCAATTTGATCGACATGTTTTTCTTGTCTATATAGAAAAATCCAACACACACACACACACACAGACAAAAAAAAAAAAAAACTAGTTTTGGGTCGGGTTAATGGGTCAACATCATTTATTTTTATTAGATAGTAATTATATTCCAAGTGCTTTCTTGTCTTCCAAAGCAAATAAACTAATCTCTGTATTAGTTTTTCATACTCCAGCGGGGTAGATAAGTTCTCCATGTTGCTTAGAAGGCTACTGTACTACATGGATAAAAGGATGAGTAAATTACACTTTTACCCCTCTCAACTTTTGGTGGCATTCGATCCCTTATTGTGTCAATAATAACAGTTATTTGCTCTAAACCGGCGTGCATTTAGACACACACACGCACAAACATCTATGCATGCACACACTAATAGATCTGTATAATAAACATACAAAGCACCTGAGAAAGGATCCCCAATAATAACCACAGGCCACCACCACCTTCAACGGTGGTGATCAGAAGATTCAAAACCGTCATCTCCACTCTCCTCCTTTCTTCTCTCTTTCTCTCTCCGTGAGAATTTCATCCGCCATGTCAACCTGACTGCCCACCTCATCCGCATTGGTTCTATATACCTGGCCACACCACCAATTTGTTTTTCTTTTCAACTTTCTTTCTACACTACCATATAAAAATCCAGCTCATTTCTCTATACAAGTAGCAGCAGCCACTATTTTTCTACACCCATGCTCTCTTTTTCTTCTTCTTTTCAATTTTCTTTTTTTATTCTAAACTTTCCTACCAGCTACGTGCTCATATTTTCTCTAAACTCTCTTTTCGTCTGAAGAGCCAACAACTTTGAGCACTAGCCCAATCTCAAATCCATGCTTTGTCTAATTCTTCTGTCTATGGCAAATTCATAGAAAGTGATATTTAGGTTAATTTGCATGATCTAACAAAAATAAGTGAAAAAAGATCATAGAAAGTGTAAACAACACGGTTTGTTTACTTCCAGTCTCCCACTATCTATAGATTAGATCTAGACTTGGAATTTAGGGGTTTTTTTTTTTTTTTGGTGTGCGCATTAGATTGGCGAATTTGGGTTAATATTTGATTTTGGGAATTCCCCCTAAAATTTTGACCAAAAAAAAGTGAAAGTGAAATCAAAATAGCCTAAATGGCATCAAGGGTGCCGACAGGCCTTCAAGGGATTGTACCACTATTACGGCTATGTATTTCGAGAAGCTTTCGTATTGGAAGCATTAACTTCAACATCCATTATGTAACTGACCTTTTTTTAATTTCTTGTGATTTTCTTAAGCTGTTTATTTAGTCCACAAAATCATATAGCCAATGATTGTTGGACATGGACACAAGAATGAAGTGTCTACATGGACCCAAGGTGTCTGACGGTAACATAATAAATCAGGACATGGAGGAACGGTTATTCATGTACCTAAACATCATGGTTTTGAAAACCGGACCGGACCGGCCGGTTCGACCGGTTGGACCGTCGACCGGTCAGTTTTCCGGTCCGGTTTGACTCGGTAACCGTCAGTGGCACCAAAACCGCCCAGAACCGGTGAGAACCGTTCGGAAACCGCTCAAAACCGTTCAAAACCGTTCAGAACCGTTCAAAACCGTTTTTTGACCAAAATCGCTGAAAACCGTTTTTTGCCTACAAAAGGTTTTTTTTAATTTTTTTTTTAATTTTTTAATTTTTTATATTTATTTCCCCTACATTTACACTTATGATAGGATAGTGTAAAAATAAAATTTGAGTTTTTTGAATATTTTTGTATATTTTTTTGTTTATATCTACTTATTAAAACTTATATATAAATATAAATAATTAAATATTACATAATTATGACATCACGGGTTGATTACGGTTCACCCGACGGTTGAACCTCTAACCCGTGACCCGGTCAATTTTCCGGTTCGATGAACGGTCCGGTTTTCAAAACAATGCTAAACATGACCCTTTATACACACAATTTGACATTAATTTTTTCACGCACTCAGTTCTTTTCCTTTATTTGATAACACCTAGAATATTATAAAACTAGTTGATAACTCGTGCTATGCACAGGTTGTAAGCCATATGAACCAATTGCCATATAATATAACAATTCTTGACTTGACAATTAAACTCCATAAAGTAAATTGTTAAATTGATAATGAACAATGCAATTACATAAGCTTATCGGATAGTAGTCAATTTCTCGAGAAATTGTGGGCATAAGAAAAGGGACAACTTCTACAATTGCTATGGAAAACAAACATAAACATCACCAAAAAATAAAAAGAAACTCTGAACGGTGCGCTACATGAAATTCATGTGTAGGTATATAAATATGTAGATGCATGCATTCTTAGCAAATAAAAATACAAAAAATTCATATGCAGATGTTTGCACACACTAAAGAATGGAAAGAGAAAGAAGCATGAGAAGGACCCAAAAACTTCACTAGTGATTCGGCTTTGTTGTAGTGTCGTCTCTCATTCGTCATCCTTATTTGAATTTTTGATAGCATATTCTGTACCTTAGTTCTCTTAGTATATATAAACTAATCAAAAGTAGAAATGAGACCCACATGTATCTTGTACATTATATGATTATTATATGACACTTGTAGAGAGATACTGCAAGGAGAGAGTAAGATTTGACTGGATGACTCTTAGATTTCTAAGTGGTCAATCTTCTTTGTTGGGAAACGTATAGGCATCACTGATAATTAATAAAAAAACAGTTAAGGCTTTTAAGTTTCCCAAAAGGGATAGGATTGCCACGTAGGATTGTATCTTTGATTTAGAATGCCATCTAGGCGCCAAGTGGAGGGGCTGAGGAAAGCCCTTTGGTCCCAGTAATAGTACATAGTATATAGATTTTGTTTACGCCTAAAGATTTCATTATAGGTTTGCTAACTTTGTATGAAGGATTCTATAGATAACGTTAGGTCCCAACTTTAATAGCTTGCAAAACTTGCTCTCAAATTTGTAAAAATATAATTTGATTTAAGGCAGTGTATGTTTGAAAAGAATATTTGCGAGTCTTTTTGAAGATTACTTCAGAGTGGTTATTCAAAGGACATGAAGTGAAATAACTCAAGAAATTAAGTAGAATGCAAGGCTCTTCAATATTTAGTAAATCAAAGAACTGTAAGAGCTTGTAGGTAGATAAATTTTTCCCAAGCTTGGATACGGCTCTAAGTGTCCAGTGCGAGTCATAACGAGATTTATTTATTTATTTTTTAAATAGAATTTTAGAATGCTTACTTGTTGGGTCCATCAATGACATCTTTTCTTTTGGTAAGTTGCTTGAAACTTATCTATCAGATATCACTTACATGAGGCTGCATTTCCAACTTGTATGCTTCCATGGTTTAGTTTGAGTGGCCTCACATGGTTTTGTTATTGAATGCCTTTAGTTTGATTGGACAGCTGGCTTTCAATGTAACTAATTTTTACTTTTTTCCTTCATATTTGACAGTCAATGCTTGTTTTCTTCAATCCAATCAAGTTTGGAATAACATTCACCTTCGGCAATTTGCTCGCTCTTGGGAGGTTTGTGTTTAATCTTAATGGTGTTTTTCATTGATCTGGACTAAAATTTATCACCATCCGTGGATGCATATGAGCACATTCTTTATCACTATCCTTTGCGGATATTTATGTTGAAACTTTGAATTATTCTGACCTTTTTTACTTATGCCACTCAACTGGTAATCATCTTACTTTTTTCTCTCTATATTGACTCATGTTCGGCATAGCATTACTCCTGTAGATGATGGTTCCTTTAATTCAGTTTAAATCACCCCTCCTTGCTGGTTTAGTCATCGACCTTTAGTATGAATACCAAAAACATAAAAACCCACCTTACTGAAAACACCCACTCTT
Organism: Hydrangea macrophylla; assembly: GCA_033977485.1. Classification (NCBI taxonomy): domain Eukaryota; kingdom Viridiplantae; phylum Streptophyta; class Magnoliopsida; order Cornales; family Hydrangeaceae; genus Hydrangea; species Hydrangea macrophylla. The sequence continues at coordinate 72,595,045 of CM066994.1, forward strand.
GCTTTCCTTGTTGGCACCATGTTAACCCTCACCCCAATCAACCCAACCGTACCATTGGCGCCCAAAAATTCCCATTCAACAAACTTGCTAGGCCTCAAACATCTTATAATATTTCTATTTGTTACCTCCATCTTTGTCTCCTGCCAGGAAAATCACAATTGCTATCCATCCTCTTAATGTCGATTTCACCTTGTTCCTTTTATTCCATGTCACAATTTAGTTGCAGCTGGATTGTATACTTTTTCCTATTTGTTTCTCCATCAGCGTTGTCTGTCAGCTCTTTGTTTGGGCTCTGTTGTTCTTATGAGTCGTTAGGCCTCTTTAAG